>CM040621.1:5951339-6147996 GCA_022817965.1 Solanum lycopersicoides | reverse complement strand
GGAGATGATATCGTTCACGGACTTGAGGATGACTTTGATGATAATAATTAAAAGATTGACAGGACCACCATCGGATCTAGACATTGTTACAGTAACAGGCATGGGTGGCATTGGCAAAACAACACTCGCTAGAAAAGCTTATGATCAACTTCGAATCAGGTATCATCACTTTGATATTCTTGCTTGGGTTACAATATCTCAAGAATTTCGCTATAGAAATGTATTGTTAGAAGCTTTACGTTGCATTTCAAAGAAAAATGATAATGTGAACGCCAAAGATTATGATAAGCTGAATGACACTGAGTTAGCTGACCTAGTACAGAAAAAGCTAAAGGGTCCAAGATACCTTGTTGTTGTTGATGATATTTGGAGTAGGGATGATTGGGATAGTATAAGAGGAATATTTCCTAATTACATCAATGGAAGTCGAGTCCTATTGACTACTAGGGAAACTGAGGTAGCAATGTATGCAAATGTTTTAGACCTCATGAGATGAGTGTCTTGAATTTAGAGAACGGTTGGAAGTTACTTTGTGATAAGGTGTTTGGACCAAAACATGATCATCCTCTTGATTTGGAAGAAGTTGGAAAGGAAATAGTTGAAAAATGCCAAGGACTACCGTTGACAATCTCAGTTATTGGGGGTCATCTTTCTAAAATGCCGAGGACATTAGGAAGTTGGAAGGATGTCGCTCGAACCTTAAGTGAAATCATTGTTAGTAATCCAAATAAATGCTTAGGAATTCTTGGTTTGAGTTACTACCACTTGCCTAATCGCCTCAAGCCTTGCTTTCTTTCTATGAGTAGTTTCCCAGAGGATTTTCAGCTTGATACGCAGAGATTGATCCAGTTATGGATTGCAGAAGGTTTCATAAGGACGTCTGCTGAAAGTTGTAAAAGTTTGGAGGAAGTGGCAATAGATTGTTTGGAGGATCTTATTAGCAGGAATTTGATCCAGGCTAGAAAAAGGAGATTCAATGGTGAGGTAAAAGCATGTGCAATGCATGATCTACTGCGTGAATTCTGTTTGATAGAAGCTGAAATGACAAAGTTCATGCTTGTTGAGAGAACTCGCCCTACACTTCCAACACAAATGCATAATGTTCGTCGCTTCAGTTTTCAAGCCGAATCTTATACAGTTGATGATTGCTGTAAGGTATTACCCCCTGTTGCCAGATCTATCTTCTTATTATTCCAATTGGGTCAACTTTTTAAAACACATATTAAGCTTCTCAGGATTTTTCCCTTCCCCGTTTTTACACTCGTTTCACCACCATACCTTGAATTTTTATCCCGTTTCCCCCTTCTCAGGATATTGTCCATCTCCAATATAAATGGAACGTTCGAGTCATTCCCACTCGTAATTACAGAGTTGTTTCATTTGAGATATCTCCAAGTTAAATTTAACGGAGATATTCCTGAATCAATCTCAGAGCTTCAAAATTTGCAAACTCTAATTTGTAGTGTTAATTCGTTGTTTATATCTTTTCCCGAGAAGATATGGATGATGAAGAACTTAAGGTATATACATATAAGGGAAACCGCTTATTTACCCAGTCCTAAAACAGAAAGTCTTGTGACCGGGATGCCAAATCTAGAGGAACTTTCTGGTTTTTCATACATCAGTTGTACAAATGAAGTCTTCTCTTGTATTCCCAATCTAAAGAGATTGACCATTCATCAGCCTTTTGTCACATTCAACCATTCGACCGATTGGCTTATGGATATGTCCAGCTTGAAAAAACTCGAAGCAATCAAGTGTTATTGTTTGCCGGTAGAGAGTAATTTGCACAAAAATGTATCCATCAAGAGTTTTGTTTTTCCAAAATCACTTAAGAGGTTGAGTTTAAGCAGTGCTAAACATTTTCTTTGGGAAGACGTATCATCAACTCTTAGGATGTTGCCAAATCTTGAAGAGCTCAAACTCAAACATTGTCAAACATTGAATGATGAATGGATACTGAGTGACGAAGACGAATTCAAAAGCTTGAAGTTATTGTTACTGAGTGGTGGAGGACTTTCGCGTTGGGAAGCTAGCAGTGATAACTTTCCAAATCTAAAACGCCTTGTTCTGAAGAATTGCTACAGGCTGCAAAAAATTCCAGCAGATTTTGGCGAAATTGGTACTTTGGAGTCAATAGAGTTACACGATTGCAGCACTACCGCTGAGGATTCTGCAAGAAATATTGTACAAGAACAAGAGTACATGGGGAATTATTTCCTTAAAGTCTACATCCATTACAGTCGCGCAGTAAGTTTTAGATCTCTCTAAAATGTTCTTCGATTCTTCACATTATTAGTTGATGCACTGTAATATCTATTTTGTGTTATGTGATTCTTCGAAATGAAAAAGGTTTCAATCTATTATGCATTTCCTGTGGATCACACTTCGATTCTGTTTCCTCTGTTTTTTTGTCGATGAGCTGTGCTTTTACACACTGTTCATCAAATGAGAACCTCGCAAATCCATGAAATTCTCTAACATAGGTAGTGGCGGAGCTACAATCATCAAAGGATGGTCAGTTGAACACCTTTCACCTGAAAATTATGGATTATACATAGTTTTATCATATACGATCATACGTATAGTATACATGAATTATACATATATTATACATCTGTCGACTAGTATATTAAGTTTAATCAGTTGGATGGGCGGATCTTTAGGTTAGCCTGATGCACACTGTCTCTACTGAGCTGTTGAGAATCAGTTAGAGGTTCATTTTATTGCCTTTTACATATTTCATTGCAGCAACCAAATCTGTCAAATGTTATTGTTAATTACTCCATTTGTTCTATTTTAGGTGACGATGTTTGACTAACACATGGTATAAAAAAAAAATAGAAAGATTTTGATTTGACTAAAGATTTTTGCAATTTACCTAATTAAGTACATTGGTTCAAGATTAGATTTTGACTTGAAGCAATTAACTTTTCTTTAGCATATATACAAATATAGGTTGTGGTGGGAAGATTGGATACATGCGACTCTAGTTAGAAGTCTCAGATTCAAGCATCTAAGAAAGAAACAAAAAAATCTAGTTGAAAGTGTTGCCTCCAGAAATGAGTTCTGTAATGCGTGAATCAAAATTTAGTCAGGTCCAACACATGTATGGGGCTCCGGAGTGAAAAAAATAAACAAAAGAAGAGACTTTTCTTTAGCATCATATTTTATTCATGTTCTCTTTTGGAAAGTAGCAAGAGAAAAATGCAACTTGTAAAGGATCACACCTTTTTAAGAGCATAAAGGCATATAGCTTTTGAGACGCCATGACTCCACGTTACGTTGTCAAAATTTCCATCACATATGCATATAAACGAATGTCGTTGTTTCAAATTATATGACATAGCTCGTATCGACATGAAATTTAAGAAATATTAAGTACTTGATTCTGATATGATAATAAAGACAAATTTAGCATACTTTAATAACAAAAAGAATACATTAAATCTCATAGACTACAAACAGATTGTAAATATGTACCATCTCATATAAGGAGCATATTTAATCCTTTTGCTCATTAAAAACGATGTTACATAAAATGAAACAAAGGAACGAGTAATATTTGGCCTTTCGAGGTAGCATATAACTTTTTTTCTTTTTCTGAGTGAGAATCACTTTATGATAAGGATGTCCTAGTATATATACTGTACGTACCCTCTTTCTTAATTTGTCCTATATATTATTTCACCTTTTGTACTTTGTAATAAAGTACGATTTGTATGGACCTTATTGCAACATGTCCACAAAGAACTATTAGGTATCTAGATCCAACTAGTACGGCTTATTATGATTTGCGTCAAAAAAAAAAAAAATATCATCTTATTTACAAAACTATCGGAGCTCGAATTAAAATTTTTTAGTTAAATATCCAAGTTCACCAATGTCCTTACATATTCCTTTCTTCATGCATGGTGTTTAGTGTACGTGTCTGATTCGACTTCAAAAGTTATTTCATGAAAAGAACAAATTTCTTCTATCAATTGTAATACTCACCCCGCACCCCGCCCTACCCCACACTTTGCCCACATAAGAAATTGGGCCTGGATCTATCATCCTTGTCACCCCAAAAAGCATATGGCCTTTGGAACTTGGAAGTATCAATCGACCCTCTCTTTCTTGCTTGAGGGCTGAGGCCCTTTTGTATTTGATGCATTATAATTTGGAATATTTCAAAAGCATTAGTTCCAAACCAGCTAGAAGAAAGCTAAAATTCTAAAATAATAACAATATTTCCTTCAACTTCATGTATCCAATTAAATTATGACACATAAAATAAAACGGAGTGAGCCTATATATCAATATTGCCTATATCCGTGTTATATTGTACGTGTTATATTGTACATATTTAGTTCTTAATGAATATTAATATGGGGAGTATATAAATCTAATTATCTACACTTAATTTCTAATGTATATAAAATTAAATGGTAAAGGACTGATTTTTCTTTTGAGGAACTTAATTAAGAAATATGGTTTATAACTTAGGTTACGATGTTGGACTATATATAGCTCAACAAAAAAATTAGCAATAGATAAATTCTGTCTCTAAGCAATAAAATTGTTAATTAATGGATTATCGATAAATTATCATAAAACTCTTATTAGCTATGAGCTATTTAACGATGAATTTGATAGTTAATTCTTGTTTTACAATGTTAGTCATTTTATCCACGTTACACGTAAAGTGCTCAATGATCATAAGGAGAACATTTAAAAGGTAGTTATATTCCATTCTGATTTTCAAGATTGTAGAATGTGATGCAGTTTCATTTATCGTACAAATGATAAAAAAAGTATATCTTTTTTCTTTTTGCTATTTTATTATATATTATATGTAGGAATATTTTCATCTTTTTATTTAACCCTTATATATAGCTCCCTCCAATTCAAATAACCATATCAAATCAACAAACTCAATACACAAAAAGCCTTTTCTCTTCTAGTTTCCTTCACATACTTTTCTTCAAATAAAAATATATCTTTCACAAAAGACTTAAAAAACATTATGGAAATGGTGATGAAGTTGGGAGCACAAAGTCCAGTGGTGATTTTCAGTAGAAGTACTTGTTGCATTTCTCATAGCATCGAAACCCTAATTCGCAATTTTGGAGCAAACCCTATTGTTTATGAACTTGATAGACTTCAAAATGGGAAGGAATTAGAGAGGGCATTGGTTGAATTAGGGTGTCAACAAATTGTGCCTGTTGTGTTCATTGGAAATGAGTTAGTTGGAGGTTCTAATGAAATTATGAGTCTCAATATTAGAGGCAAGCTCAAGCAATTGCTCATAAAGGCTAATGCAATTTGGGTATAAAAAATATATGCTTGTATTTTTTTTATAAAATAACCATGAGTCAGGCAACTTGCGCACACCTCGACTATAGATTCATGAGTACTTGTGCTACCTACATCAGCAGAGGTACTGGATAACTCTGTCCACTAAGACTTGGACTGATGGAAAGAAATCGCCTGGTATTTGCCTCGAGAGAGATTTACACGATTGAAATTTGATAAGCTAAATTAATGTCTAGGTCATGATGTCATTTTTGGGCAGTGAAAGACCTAGATATTGAGGTTTTCTTTTATTCACCTTTTTATCTCCATTTTTTGTTGTTAATGTATTTTTTTTATATAATAATTAATGGTATGTTTTGTCCATACAATGATCACCATTTTATGCATTATTAATTCATATCACATTCTTAAGGTTGTTCTTGCACACACAACCTAGTAGGCTTGTATATTGAAGTAATTTTTTTTTTCAAACCCTGTATATGTATTAAAATTTTACTAAATATGTATAAAAAAAAATAAACTCAACGCCCAATTATTAACACTTGGTGAGGTCATTATCCTAGAATCAAGAACCCAGTAAATTTAAATTCTAAATCTATTTTCTGTTCGCGTTATGTCTAGAGTTATAAGCAAACACGAGATATATAATGCTATATATTATATAGGTGCTTTCTGGCTCCTTTAGCCAGTAGATCCGCTACTATATTTTGCTCCCAAAATATGGGCCATTATAAGCTCAGGGTTCCTAATGTCATCAAGTACCTGCATTCATGAATAATAATTGAGTAATTAGTAAAATTATTGTCATTCAGAAAATTTAATACATCTATAGAGTCGATTGCAACTCTAG
Source organism: Solanum lycopersicoides (assembly GCA_022817965.1). NCBI lineage: Eukaryota > Viridiplantae > Streptophyta > Magnoliopsida > Solanales > Solanaceae > Solanum > Solanum lycopersicoides. Next base: position 6,141,848 of record CM040621.1, on the reverse strand, counting down.
ATCTATTATTTTAGGTTGTCTCTAAGAACGACATCTTTTTGTACTATCCATTAATTCTTTAAAATAATTTTATTATAATTATGACATGTTTAAAATTACAGGTCCGAAAAGTTTTTCTTTTTTTGTTAAAATTCATATGACATACCTTGATGTTGGAGATAAATTGTAAAGAAAAAATAAAAAATTGTGACCTTTCGATTTTGTAAGGGAGTTTTTTAATGGGTGAGAATATATTGTGATGATAAAATTGGCATAGTACTTTATATATTCCCTTTCTTAATCAAGTAATTCACTTTATTCCTAAATATAATAAAGGAATTTGAACCAAGTTAGTCATTATTTATCAAACAAACTAGCTACAAGAAGCATCAAAATTTATATGTGGTACTTTTTTCTATACTTTTGGTACGGAGAATTATGTGAACTTATTATTTTCAACAGCATGTATATACGTCTATAAGTATTTATTCCGAAAAAAAAGAAGATACTTTTGCATATATAAGTATTTATTTAAAAAAAAAGAAGATATTTTTGCATGATCAGATTATTGTTATATGTGTAGTAATTTTAGTATATATAGATAACTTGCTGTCTTATTTTCAAAATTGCAAATTTCATATTTTAAAAAGATTTATATGTAAATATATTTTGAGTCTCGATAGTATATAGCAAAAAATTTTATACTTACGATGTGCATAACTTAAAACACAAATCACAAAATTTATTAACTTCATTTAAAATTTTGTAATTACTCATGTAGTTACTGTATTAGAGTATAATATTGCCACAAGATATACATAAACATGCTCTTCATGCATGCATGTTATAAGCTGTGGATAAAGCAAAATTGCCTAGATTTTTTTTCCAAAAAAAAAAGACTAGGTATGACCAAATTATAACTTTGTTTATACATCAAGATTAATGTGAAGGAAATTACAAAGATCAAAGCTAAAAGTCTCACTATACGAAAACTCCTAGACCTATAGTACACTTGCTACATATATATAATCTTTATTAATTCCTATACCCAAATTGCATTAGCCCTAATTAGCAATTGCTTAAGCTTACCCCTCACATTAAGGCTCATTATCTCATTTGCACCACCAACTAACTCTTTCCCTATAAATATTGCTGGTACACTTGGTTGACACCCTAGTTCCATCAATGCCTTCTCCATTTTCTTCCCATTTGGATGTGTATCGAGCTCGTAAATTATAGGATTTGCTCCAAAACTATGAATTAGGGTTTCAATGCTGTGAGAAATGCAAAACTACTCTTGGTGAAAATTACCACCCCACTTGTTGCTCCCAACTTCATCACCATATCCATGTTTGAAGTAGAAACTTAAATGATGAGTTTGGCCAAATGCCAAGATTTATAGGTTTTAGTGAAGAGAGGAAATTAGAAATTGTGAAGGATACAAGAAATGGTATATATGAAAGTTTGTGAAGTGAATTTGAGACTTAATTTGTTGTTGAAAAAATTGAACCTAACGTGAAGCTATATATAGAGGCATTATGTTTACTAAACAAGAGAGAATAAAAGGTGAAAATTGTTGTGGATATGGATATATTTTGATTGTTCTTCATCACTTGTATGATAAGGACATAACAAAACTAAATTGAAAATAAAAAGAATATAATCTATCACATCTTTAAAATATTCCAAGAACATTGCAAGGCCACTAAAGTCCTTTTGGATTTTCATTTTTCACATAATTTTTTTTAAAAAAATCACTTTCTTGGTTTGGTTTGTGTTTTTAATGCAGTCTTCTCTTTCCCAAAAAAACACCCATATTGACATGTTAAAGTACGTGACTATTTATTTTTACCTTAAACCGTTAGGGATAAGAGCACACCTTATTAATACTAAATATTTTATATAGCGTTGACTACTTATATATATGTTTCAATAATTATATGTAATCATGAAATTAAAGTGTATATAATATAATCAAGAATCAAGATCGATGTTACAAGAAGTATAAATGTTAGCATTTTCAGTTAAGTACCGATAAGAACAAAATGTATTTTTCGAATGCCCTCTTGAAAACATTGCATCTACTAAAGGAAAAAATAAATCTATATGTCCAGCTGGAATTAACTTTTTCAATAGAATATTACTTTTAATTTGGGGAAAAAAAGTGCAAAATCTTTTAAGAATATATATCCTCATATAGACGTGTTGTTGAAATCAAGTCCACATTAATTATACGATCTGTACCATACACAAATTTAATTAAAATTCTCTTTAGTATAAAGTAGATATAAAAAAAAAATAAAAAAAAAGGAATGTAGTACAATTACTTATCTATGAAAAATGCTCAATCCCTTACAACCTCGAAGGGCCACATATTTAACGTATTACTCTATTTTCCCTCTTAAGGTATCAAAATGTAACCTTTAATTGCATGCGTACTTTCAAAGTTGTGTCTTGGAAAGAAGTTATTTCATATAGTTTTTTTTTTGGAAAAATGTAAAGTTCCATGTAAGGAACTTTCCTTGAGACGAAAAAGATATGCTAATGGAGGAGACTTGCGATCTAAGCAGAGGAAAAAGCAACTGTTTTATTAAGTAAAGCTTCAATTGAATTAATATCTGATACAAGGCATCTATATATATCCTAACTATAGTAGGATGTATGACTAGTCTATAGTTAGTTAACTATGGTAGAGTTAGTGTTAAAACTAATCTGTAATTAGTTAACTAACATACTAATACAGCTGGAATAAAAGTGAATTAACTAACTACCTTCATCTAACTACTTATCCTTATTGACAGTTGGATCCTCAATATCCCCCTTCAAGCTAGGCACAGAGAAGATGTTGATCATGCCTAGCTTGGACAAAAGATGAGAATGCTGCAAACTACTAAGCCCCTTAGTCAATAGATCAGCCAATTGTTCAGAGGAGGCAAGATAGAAAGTGTTCAGTAGTCCTTGCTGGAGCTTCTCTCGAATAAAGTGACAATCAATGTCAATGTGCTTGGTACGTTCATGGAATACTGGGTTGGCAGCAATCTGCATTGCGGCCTTGCTATCACAGTAAACTGGAACAGGCAACTCGATGGGACAATCTAATTCTGAAAATAGTCCAACAAGCCAAACGACTTCAGCAACTGCTGAGGCCAAACTTCTGTATTCTGCTTCCGAGATATAGTAACCTGCTTCTTTGACTTCCAAGAAATGAGGGAGCCACCCAGTTTCACGATATAATCGGTAACAGACCTCCTGGTGTTAGGGCAAGCTGCCCAATCTGCATCACAGTAAACAGTTAACTGTGCAGAGGATGTGGAAGACATGAGAATGCCTAATCCAGGGCAAAGCTTGAGATATCTAACAATTCTTAAAGCGGCCTCCATATGAGATGATTTAAGATTCTGCATGAATTGACTCAGACATTGTACCGGAAAACAAATGTCAGGCCTAGTAACTGTCAAGTAAATAAGTCGACCAATAAGTCTTTGTTAGCCGCTAGGATCCTGCAAGAGTGGATCTGAAGTAGTGATTCCAATGTGTTTATCGAAGGCAGCGGTGGTGAACTTGACATTTAACTCCATAGGAGAGTGAACTGGTTTAGTGCCTGACAAACCTAGATCAGAAATGAGTTTTAACACATACTTTCTCTGATGCATGAGTATGCCTGTTGAGTTTCTAGCAAACTCTATACCAAGAAAAAATCGCAAATTACCGAGATCTTTGATCTTAAAGTTAGTCTGCAATACCATTTTTGTCTCTGTAATTAATTGAAAATCATTTCCAGTAATCAGCAAGTCATCGACATAGACCAAGACAATAACAATCTTCCCTACTACTTTCTTAATAAAAAGAGAGTAGTCATGGTGACTCTGAGTGAAACCAGCACTGATTAAAACTGATGTGAACTTTATGTTCCATTGACGAGAAGCTTGTTTAAGACCATAAAGAGATTTAAGAAATCTACACGCCTTCTGCTTGTTCCCTGTGTCACTAAAGCCCTGTGGTACTATCATGTATACTTCATCATGTAAATCACCTTGTAAGAACGCATTGTTGACATCCATTTGGTGTATTTCCCACCCTTTTGCTGCAGCCATAGAAATCACTGTACGAACAGTGACCATTTTCACCACGGGTGAAAATGTTTCTTGAAAATCTAATCCTTCCTTTTGATTGTAACCCTTAGCAACTAAACGCGCCTTAAATTTGTCAATGGATCCATCTGCCTTGTACTTAATTTTGTAAACCCATCGACAACCAATGGCTTTCTTCCCTTTAGGTAAGTCAACAATTTCCCAAGTATGATTATTATTTAAGGCGGTGATCTCCTCTTTCATTGCAGCCACCCACCTACAATCTGCAGCAGCCTCGGCATAGGTGTTAGGTTCTATTTCAAGAGAGAATTTAGAGATAAAACTCTGATAAGAAGATGATAATACATCATAAGTAATAACATCAGATATAGGATATTGGCAGTGATGAGCTCTTCCACCCGTGGTTGGAGTGTAATCCTTGAACCAAATAGGTGGTCGTATTGATCTACCCGACTTCCGAGTTTGTGATGGAAAGGCACCAGTATCATCAGAATAGGATGATGCAACAATATCTTCTGACTGATCATGAGTAGCAGAAGGCTCAACACCAGTATCATCAGAATGGGATGATGCAACAATATCTTCTGACTGATCATGAGTAGCAGAAGGCTCAGCAACGATCACAGTAGGCTGAGAAATAGAGGTGTCCTGGTCCATGGAAACATCTGCATCGACATACTGGTCCATTGGTGTAAAACAGTGATGTTGCAAATCTTGTGTCATATTTAATAAACGAAATGGGAAAATGTGTTCATTGAACATGACATCTCGACTCACAAATATTTTGTGAGTAATCAAATCAAGAAGCTTATATCCTTTCTGATGGGAGCTATAACCAAGAAATACAGATCGGATGGACCTAGCGCCAAGTTTATCCTGGTTAATCAAGTTAGTGGCATAACATTCACAACCAACAACTCTGAGATGAGATATGTTTGGTTCATGCTTATATAATAACTCAAACGGAGACTTGTTATCTAACAAAATATAAGGAACTCGATTAATCACATACACTGCTGCTTCAACACATATGCCCCAAAACTTAGCCGGTAAGTGACTTTGGAATTTAATAGCCCTCGCAGTTTCCATAATATGCCTATGTCTTCTCTCCACAACACCATTTTGTTGTGGAGTGTAAGGGCATGAACACTGATGAAGAATGCCAAAAGAATTAAACAGATCACTGCAAGTTTTGTTGACAAATTCTGATCCATTGTCAGATCTAATGACTCTAATTTTGCAATCAAATTGAGTAGACACCATAGTAACGAAGTTTTTAAGTAGGAAAATCACATCAGATTTCAACCTCAGAAGGAAAACCCAAGTCCATTTAGAGTAATCATATACAATGGTAAGAAAGAACCGCATGCCATCATATGTTTCAGTTTTATAAGGACCCCAAACATCCATATGCAACAACTGAAACAAAGTATTTGATTTACTAGTACTAACAGGAAAAGGCATCCTCGTTTGCCTTGCAAGTGGACAGACATCACATGTATCCAAATGAAATGTCGAATTATTCTTAAAGCAAGTAAATCTCCTAAGAACTCTCATTGGAACGTGACCTAATCTTCTATGCCAAGTCACCGCATCTACTGATCCTTGTACTACCAAAGACTTCCTGAGAATTGTATCATGTTGTCCTTTCCTTCCTTGTAAAATGTACAACCCATCGTCCTCTTTACCAATCGCCCTCACATTCCCAGTGAGCAGATCCTGGAAAACACAAAATTCGGGGAAAAAAGAGACACAACAATTCAAATCCTTTGTTATCTTTGAAACAGATAAGAGATTGAATTTAAATACCGGCACGCAAAGCACATTTGTAATCTGTTCACCTCCATCTAGCTGACAGGTTCCAATTGAGGACACCTTAGTTGTCTCTCCAGTTGGCAACTGTACCGACCCTGTTACCTACTTGTGCATCATTTAACAACATCTTGTCATTACCAACCATGTGGTTAGTGGCCCCCGTATCAATAATCCAAGTGTTATTATCCTGACCATTATATGTTACATTACCTGCAATGTTCACATTGGTCCTAGCCATGCTTGCACTTGCTTCTCCAAAGCTTGATTTACGCAAGAGTTGCTCAATTTGAGCACACTGATCAGGGGAAAAAAATTTAGAAATATTATTACCTCCAGACTGCTTGTCATGTCCAGAAGAAAACTGACTTTGAGAAGGTTCTCCCGAATGTCCATTCCTTGTTACCACATTAGCCTTCTTTTTTCCTTTGAAATCTGCTGGGTATCCAATCAGTTGGTAGCAAGTCTCTCTGAGATGACCTCTGGATTTGCAATGATCACAAAACTTCAATTTGAAACATTGCTCCCTAGTATGTCCTCGCATATGACAGTAGTCACAATACAAATCACCAAACTTTCTAGTCGGTGCACCTCGTGCTGTGAACAATGCTGTGGGATCCATTCCCTCACCAGATGGAAAATGCCCCACTGATGATGATTTTTGATTCTCATCTTGTATAATAAGGGCATAAGCTTGATTCACACTAGGAGGTTTTGTCTTCATCAATATTTGACCACGAGCATTACTATATCCATCATTCAAGCCCATGAGAAATTGTAATAGCCTTTGCTTTTGAAGATTTTCACTATACTCTTTCGATTTCGCACAGTCACATGAAGGCGGAGGTACGATTGAGTCATATTCATCCCAAAGATCTTTTAACCTAGAATAGTAGACAGAAACAGGCAAAGTACCCTGCACTAGTGTTGCAATCTCCTTGTGTAGATGATAAACTTGTGATAAATTGATTTTATTAAATCGCTCTCTAAGATCCTCCCAAACAGAACTAGCAGTGGACCGAAATAAAATTCCAGAGAGAAGTCCTTTACTTACATTGCTCATAATCCATGAGATCACCATTGCATTACTTCTGTCTCATTGATTCACCAGATTAACACCAAACTTCTCACGAGTAATTGATCCATCAACAAATCCGATTTTGTTCTTTGTCAAGAGGGCGAGCTTCATCGCTCTACTCCAAAGTGTGTAGTTCTCCATGCCAGTGAGCTCAATTCCCACTTGCACAGCTCCAGGCGTGTCTGAAGCTCCCAAAAACAGAGGATGATTATGGTCAAAACGTATATTTGCCATTACAGATCTGGAAAAAAAAAATCTCTCAATTTCTTGTTCAATCCCTGCAAGAAATCCCTAGATCTTACTAACTATGTTGCTCTGATACCATGTAAAGTTCCATGTAAGGAACTTTCCTTGAGACGAAAAAGATATGCTAATGGAGGAGACTTGCGATCTAAGCAGAGGAAAAAGCAACTGTTTTATTAAGTAAAGCTTCAATTGAATTAATATCTGATACAAGGCATCTATATATATCCTAACTATAGTAGGATGTATGACTAGTCTATAGTTAGTTAACTATGGTAGAGTTAGTGTTAAAACTAATCTGTAATTAGTTAACTAACATACTAATACAGCTGGAATAAAAGTGAATTAACTAACTACCTTCATCTAACTACTTATCCTTATTGACAGTTGGATCCTCAATAAAAAATTACTGAAATACACGTTTTATGTTTTTCTTATTTTCAATATTTCCTTCTATTTCTAAAAACTTCTAAAATATCTTATTTATTTGATATATCCGAGCTACCTATTAATGTATCTGAGCCAGCAGTTAGTGTATCCAATCTGCTTATAATGTATCCGGTTTATTTTTTAATGTATCCGAGCTAGTTTTTATGTATCCGGTTTATGTTATAATGTATTCGAGATTTTCTTTAATGTATCCGAGCTACATATTAATGTATCTGGTTTGTGTTACTTTTTAAGAGATTAATATAATTATAAACTAAAGAGGCATAAATAGTAATTTCATATTAAAACGGTATGATTTCTGTAAAATCTACTTTTTTTAATGAAGTTATAATATATGTCCTTGGCAAGATCCAACTTTAGACATTTTTCGTAGTTATGTCTTTGGCAAGGCTAACTTGGGATATTTTGGCATAAGGTTAGGGCATATATATATATATTATATGCCACGATTTCAGATATATATGACTGAAATTCTAAAATTATGTTGAAACAAAAAACTAGAAAAAAAGGACTTTAATCTTTATGTTAATTTAAATGAAGAAAGGCTGATTGTTTATTATTTATTTATCTTTATAATTATCTTTACGTATTTTTTTCCCACCAAATTCGAATAGTGCATATTGAGAGAATACGATATGAAAGAAGAAGAAGTAAGAAGAATCATATAAATCAAGCGATGTATTTTCAAGTGCATAAAATACAAGGTTTGTTTGGTACGTAGAGAGGTAGAGGCAACTTTTTCATAGGAAGTGGATACGCAAACCTATGTCAAATTTGTGAAAAAAAGAAATAACTATACGAATGGAGCAGTTAGAGATTTTTAATTTAAGCCTTGAGTATACATAAATTATGAAATAGTATTTTGTAGGGAATGTTTTGCTTGCAAAATAAAACTTTTCGATCGAGATTCAAATTAGTCCATCCCCAAAATAGTACCGGATACCGAATTTGAAAAAAAAAAGGTTTCCCCATGCCATTGCATGCAAAAGATGCAAATTTCTTATTGATGGCAAGAAGATTTCATTCATGTATGTCACCAAAAGTCAACTTTTAATATAAGAATATTTGCAATATGTGTGTCATGTGGTCTTTAGCCTGTTAGAACAAGTTGTACCTCTTGTATGTAAAGAATGTCATTCCAACAAATCAACAAGTTTCATAATGATACATAGAGATGCTAATTTCTCTATTAAATTCTTCGCAAAGTCTTAACAACATTAATTAAATCGAAATCTCCACTTCTTTATAGATGATTAAATAAATAATATAAGTTGTCACCCATCATGTGGAGGGTTCGACTTGACCCCTATCATCACTAGATTGCAAAAAGAAAAGACTTGCTATGACCAAAGTATTAGTAGTTTTTATTTATAAATCAAGAAGCAAAATGTGAGTGAAAACAAAAAGAGTATCTCTATTAATTGGTAAATTTATCACCAAAACATTTAGACTAATTGCTATATACATAGCTAGTCATTTATTAATTAATTAATTTCCTATACCCAAATGGCATTAGCCCTAATGAGCAATTGTTTAAGCTTTCCCCTCACATTAAGGCTCATTATCTCATTTGCACCACCAACTAACTCTTTCCCTATAAATATTGCTGGCACACTTGGTTGACACCCTAGTTCCATCAATGCCTTCTCCATTTGCTTCCCATTTGGATGTGTATCGAGCTCGTAAATTATAGGGTTTGCTCCAAAACTACGAATTAGGGTTTCAATGCTGTGAGAAATGCAACAACTACTCTTGGTGAAAATTACCACCCCACTTGTTGCTCCCAATTTCATCACCATATCCATGTTTTATATGAGTTCAAGAAACAGTGAGTAGTTTGACTCAAATGCCAAGATATATGTATATAGCTTTTAGTGAAGATGAGTGAATTTGAGGGTTGATTTGTTGTTGAGAAAATTGAACCTTACATGAAGCTATATATAGAGGGCATTATGTTAGGTAAAAGAGAAGGGAAAAAAAGAAGGTGAAAATTGGTACAAGTTGATGATGTGATATATCTAGATTGTTCTTTTGATTACACTTGTATGATAAGGGCATATTGTATGCCTTATCTGGATTTTAAATTAGCATAGCATACTCAATCTGAAAATGAAAAGAATATAATCTATCACTTTTAATATATTCCAAGAACATTATATTACAATGTCACTATATATGATCTCTATCTTGGTTTGATTTGTATATTTAAGGCAGTTTTCTCTATTAGAAAATAAAAAATCTTATTTTAACATGTTGAATTGTACGACCACGTCATCTTTAGCTTAAATCATTAGAGATTAAACATTTTTATCAATCTCATTGTTATTGCTTTAACTGAATTTATAAAATGTTGACTTGTATATGTATCAATAATTATACATGTTGCTTTTTTAGTTTGTACTCAAAGTATCTACAAAAAGAAAATTAAATCTATATTATATCCAGCTGGAGTGATATTTTTCAATAGAATCTTGCTTCTGATTAGAGAAAAAAACTGATTTTTTTTCCCAGAATATATCCTCATAGAATATACTGTTAAAATCAAAGTTTGATTGCTATGTGATAAACTTGGTTAATATTAATTCACTTTGGTATAAAATAAAATCATTCGATAAAGAAAGGGAATGTATGTAGTACGAGTTGTTCTATATAGAATAAATTCTCCCTTACTACATCGAAAGGTCACATATTATCATAGTACTCTATTTTACCTCATTAAGGTCACTATATACGAATAAATTTAGAGGGCCACTTTTTTTTTTCATCCAATGTTAAGTATCTATATTGAATTTCTCGAGTAATTCAATTTTGCAACACGCGAGGCCAATTAAAGAGAAAAACGCTATCCAGAAAGATATTTTTTTTCTCTGAGAGGCTCAAACTTAAAAACTCTAGACTCTAGTTAAGGAAGAACGAGACAAAAACTTTTTACATATATAATTAATGTATAGGCTATAGCTTTGCCTTACTTTTCTTTTAGAAAATATTTGAGCAGAAAAAATAAAGCTTCTTGTTAATATTTAGGCGGCCACCAATCTTACTGAGTTGTCTATGCCAAAGTATAAGATGTGAATTCCACACACTCGTTAGATAAAAAATAGCCTCACACAGCTATTATAAGTTTTGTATGAGTCGTACAATAAAACTTTTGAGTTAAGATATATATGATAATAATAGCTATTATAAGTTTTGTATGAGTCGTACAATAAAACTTTTGAGTTAAGATATATATGATAATAATGTAACGACTATAATATTATCTTGTGCAAATGGGAACACAATATTCCTCTGCCATTGCAAAAAGGGGGATTAATGGCTGGAAGATTTCATTCATATGTCACCTAAAAATTCAAAACTTTTATAGGTAGGTAAGAATATTTGCAATATGTACCATATGGTCTCTTATTGAAACAAGTTGTTTTGATTGGATAAGAAGAAGGCATTCGAATGGGTCATTTATTAATAGTCAGGATTAATTAAGAACAACTATATATTTGATTAATTAATAATTAAATAAAACAAAATTTATGTGGCATCTTGAAATTCATAAAATGGCACTACCCTACTACATATATTAGGTTCTTTTGAGGATATATATGTTTTTCGATAAGATAGTTATATATGTAGAATTCTTTAAGTAAAAGAATTAGAGCAATCAAAGATTGTATTGATAGATGAAATCTTCGAGTATATGTATGCTCCTTATGTATGATGAGTTGTAACAATAAGTTTGTGGAGTCTTAGGTTAGCTATACTTAGAGTTATACTACAATGCAAATACAATTACAAGAGTAGATGTTTGACTACTACTACGACTATAACTCGTAGCCTAGTTGATTGATCTAGTCCTAGTGTAACTCAAACTCTTTAACAACTAACACAGTTATATCACATTGTTTAATTTTTGCATTATCTTCATGTACCCCTATCTTCAACAATATACACTTATGATACCATAGGAAAGAGTTCTGAGATCGAATCACATCACAATCGGTCTTCCGAATATCAGAATCGAAGTTAGAAAAGGATACTTCAATTTCTTAACATGATCTGCTGGAGACTACTCTATATATGTGTTGCTATCCATTGGGGACAAGCTGCTCAAAATATCTATCACGACTATCTTGTTATAGATAGGATTATCTTAATTAGGGACCAACAATTAGAGACGGGTGGAAAATCTTGTCCTTATATGTATATATATATAGAGATAAGATTATTTAATGGTCCCTAATTCTTGTAAATTAGGGAAGGAAACTAATCTAGTCTCCAAAATTATAAGTATCTGGTCCTAAGAGCTTATAATAAGCGAGAATTAAGAGTGTGGGCCCTAATCTAAATATTATGTACAAGAATATTTCAATATACAATTATCATTACCCTCCCCCACCCCACCCCCTTCTTTCTCTCAAAATAAACCTCTGCTCATGTAAACCCTTGGTTTTTTAGAAATCATATATGTGAAAACTGTAAATTCAACTCGATTTATTCACTCACAGATCGTTTTGACCACAAAATTAGAAAGGAGAGGTAAGTCTTTCTTCTTCGTTTTTGTCATTTTAATTGGTCTTCTATCTGATTCTGATTTTTAGTGGAGTGTGTATATATATATATATATATATATATATATATATATATATATTGCATTATTGTGATTTAAATGTGAATGAGTGGTGAGGGTTTCTCGATTCACATTTCAAAACTCATTCAGATTTAAGTTTATATTTTTGAGGTGCAGGGCTCATTCTTAGGGTATTTAGGTTTTTTGGTGTCCTTTTAGTAATTACAGAGTTCTCACTTCTTGCTGATAAAGTTTTTTATCTTGTATATCCAAGATTACATTCCCAAATATTGTGATATTGTGGATCTGGAGTTTTTTTCTAGCTTTGGTGAAGTGTGATGATTTTATTATCCTGGTTGAGGGTTTTAATCGGGTAAATATGTCCATCCTTTCCTTAATATCATTATAATATTAGAAGTTGTTGGTAGTAGAAGTGTGGAGTTTTAAATTTTTTTCTAGCTCTACTTATTATTTCTTTTACTGTGGACTTTGATTTATGTAACTAACTATCAAAATATTAGCAGAACAATTCTATCATTGTTACATGTGAGACCTGATATTCTTATGTCTTCACTTCATGCATAACTATATATGAGAAAAGAATTTGTATCTACTTAACGGATATGTATCCGCGAAAGTGATTCGTTGACACAGAGGAAATCCATTTCCAGGAAGCTTAGTTTAGTTGTATCAATTTATAGCCATGAAAGAGGTATCTTCATAAACTCAGGTTCGTATCATTGATTGATGTTTACTTGAAATTCATTTTCTGAAATTGAGGTTAGTTCACTGAGCAGAGACTAAAATTCATCCTTGAATGTTGGAATTGTCGACTATGCATATATTGTGTAGTTCTTAACCTTTCTAGTTTTGTGTTTGTTATCCTGCGATTTCTGTTGGTGATGAAGAATCTCAAAGTCACGACAACAATGGAGGACAACGGAAAGAAACAGTTTCGAAAGCGTAAAGTGAACAAGTTTCAAACACATTTATTTCCTTTTAGACCTGCGCATCACAGCCGTCCATCACAAGACGACAAAAATAAATCAAGAATGTTGGTTCAACGTTTGATTGAGACACCTGGATGAGGTGACTCATCAATTTGGAAGCATCCACAATATTGACATTTGAATTATCTGATTTTTTCTATTTTTGTATAAATTAATATTCCTTATTATCTATAGGATGGACAAATGCGATTTGTACAGGTGTCCTAGGCATAACAAATTTTGATTCTTTTTTTTTTGTATTTATACATGTACAGATTGAGAAGAAATACAATGAAAATTTCACAATTCCTATCGTTCATTTTTTCCAACATGGTATCAGAGCATTAGATCCCTCTCAATATTTTTTTCGTTGCTACTTTTTCTCTAATTTCCTTTCACCATGGTGAATACTCAACCATCTGATACGCCTCTAGTCCAAACTTCCTCTGTTGATCTCCCAGAAACTCAACCTCTTCCTTCTCCTCAAACCTCCAACAACAATGACCATTCTCATCCTTTTTACCTGCATCCTTCATATTCCCCTGGGATGCTCTTGGTAAACTCTAACTTCACTGGTAATGGCTATGGAGCATGGAGAAGGGCCATGTTCATAGCTCTTTCAGCTAAGAATAAAATCGGCTTGATTGATGGGACCTTCTTAGAGCCTCAGATTTATGCGCCTCTTTATACTGCTTGGAGCCGCTGTAATGACATGGTGATTTCTTGGCTCCTCAACTCCTTGTCTAAGGAGATTGCTGAAAGCATTCTCTATTCCAAAACTGCTAGGAACATCTGGCAAGAATTAGAGGACCGATTTGGCCAAAGCAACAGAGCCATACTCTATCAACTTCAAAAAGAACTTAGTGATCTCACTCAAGGTAATTCTGATGTTGCAGGGTATTTTACTAAGGTAAAGAGAATTTGGGATGAGTTAGACAGTCTAGATACCTGCAATCACTGCTCTTGTGAATGTTCTTGTGGAGGAAAGGACAAAACCCTAAAGTCACACCAGGTGGGTAGGCTCATTCAGTTCCTCATGGGCTTGAATGACACTTACTCAAGTGTTAGGAGCAACATCCTAATGTCCACTCCTCTGCCAAGCATCAATCATGCTTACTCACTCCTGATCCAGGATGAAAAACAAAGGGAGATACGAGTTTTTCAACAATCTGCTGAATCTGCATTCATGACAACAAAAAGTCAGTTTGGGACTCAAAGATTCAACCGATATCCTGAGGCTAAGAAAAACACTGTTCAATGCTCACACTGCAAGAAACCAGGGCACTCTGCTGACAAATGTTATAGAATCATAGGTTTTCCAGCAGATTTTAAATTCACCAAGAGTAAAAAGACTCAGTTTGGTACTGCTCATGGACATACTGCAGTTGCTTCTGAAGCTGAAGGGAGTCAATCAAATTCACAAAGACAGATCACTCAAGAACAATACAACAACATATGTCAACTTCTCCAGCAGTTTAAGTTTGAATCTCTAGAAGAATTGAATTCTGAAGTCACAGTCACTGCCAATTGTGCTGGTATCCCTGAACACTCTTCTCTAAAATCTAATTCTGTTGTTTGGATTCTTGACTCAGGAGCTTCTGAACATATGACTTGTGATTTAAATCTCTTGTTTAATGTTAGGGCTCTTACTAAACCTGTTTTTGTCAATCTTCTTAATTCACAAAGGGTAAAAGTTACATAGGCAGGATGTGTAAACATTTTTCCCAATTTCACTATCTCTAATGTTGTTTCTACCTAGTTTTAAGTACAATATATTATCAGTTCATCGATTCTGTCAACTAGGTGGTTCTATTCTCATTTTTTCTGCTTCTTGTGCTGTTTTGCAGGCCCCTTCAATGAAGAGGCCAGTGGTTCTTGGTAGACAAAAGGATGGTCTCTATCTACTCCACTCTTTCAAGCCTAGTACTAGTTCTTTAAGCAAAATCAAGGACTCTTGTCCATTGTCTTTCATTTGTAGCAGTGATCAGACTGTTTTTCCTATTTTATATTCAGCAGTTGGTTCTTCTGATGTAATCCTCTGGCACAATCGTTTGGGGCATTTGCCCTTATCTAATATGAGAAATATTTCTTCTATTACTTGTTCAAATTCATCTTCTTTACTTGATCATTGTGTTATATGTGCAAAAGCAAGACAAGCTAAATTGCCTTTCCAATCTAGCACAATATCAACCACTGACATCTTTGAATTAATTCACATTGACACTTGGGGGCCCTATAAAGACTCTACACATGATGGTTTAAAGTATTTTTTAACCATTGTTGATGACTTTAGTAGGGGGACTTGGACTTATCTCCTAAGTGCTAAGTCTAATGCTTTTCATGTTCTTAAAACTTTCTTAGCAATGATAGAAAGGCAATTTTCCAGAAAAGTCAAAAAAATTAGATCAGACAATGCCCTAGAACTTGGGACTAGTTTGGAAGCTTCGCAGTTTCTTTCTTCACAGGGTATTTTGCATCAAACTACTTGTGTCTACACCCCTCAACAAAACGGAGTTGTTGAGAGGAAACACAAGCATTTGTTGAAGACTTGTCGAGCACTTTTATATCAATCTAATTTGCCTATTTCTTTTTGGGGTGAGTGTCTATTGACTGCAACTTTTCTTATTAATAGATTTCCTTCCAAGAATCTCCAACACAAGAGCCCTTATGAGATTTTGTTTGGTACTCCACCTTTCTATGAGAATCTAAGAGCTTTCGGTTGTCTTGCCTATGCTTGCACTCTACCTATTCACATATCCAAATTAGATCCTAGGTCTATTCCTTGTATTTTTATTGGATATCCAGCTGGAAAGAAAGGTTTCAAGCTCCTAAACCTCAAATCAATGCAAGTGTTTGTTTCTAGAAATGTTAAATTTCATGAAGCTATCTTTCATTTCATTTCTCAAACAACAAATCCTCATTTCTTTCCTGTCAATACTCCTTTACATGTTTCTGATGACTCTATCCTTCCAGTTCCTACTCCTCCAATTTTTTCATTTTCTGATACTTTCACTTCTCCCTCTTCTGAACACTCTCCCTCTCCTGCATCTTTGGTGTCCCCCAATCGATCTTCTTCTCCGGTTGTTCCTACTACCCTCATTCCTACTAGAGCATCTACTAGAGCACACAAAATCCCTAGTTACCTGAAAGATTATATTTGTAATTCTGTCTTCCTTTCCCATGTTACTGCATCATGTTTCTCTACTCCTATTCAACCTTCTGTGCTTTCTTTTTCTGCTTTGTCCTCTACAAATCAAGTCTTGCTCAACTCCACTTCCTATATCTCTGAACCTACTTCATATTCCCTGGCTTCCCTTCATCCTGTTTGGCAAATGGCTATGACTAAAGAATTTGAAGCTTTAAATTTAAAGAAAAACTGGGATGTTGTTATATTACCTGCAGGAAAAAGGGCCTTGCCCTGCAAATGGTTCTACAAGGAAAAATACAGGGTTGATGGTGTTCTAGAAAGGTTAAAGGCTCGTTTGGTTGTCAGAGGTGACATACAAAGACAGGGTATTGATTTCACTGAAACTTTTTCACCCGTAGTCAAGATGACTACTATCAGGTGTATCCTAGCAGTGGCGGTCAAGTTAGGTTGGGATCTTTTCCAATTGGACGTAGACAATGCCTTCCTGCATGGTGATTTGCAGGAAGAGGTTTACATGAAATTCCCACCAGGGATGTCACCCCCTTCCCCCAACCATGTTTGCTTATTAAGGAAATCGCTATATGGGTTACGTCAAGCATCACGACAGTGGTATGCTCGACTCACATCTGCTTTGAGTTTTAAAGGCTATTCACATTCTCTCAACGATTATTCCTTATTTTTCAAAGGTTCAGGCAGTCTTATGATCACTATCCTAGCGGTATATGTTGATGACATATTGGTTACATGCAATGATTTACATGAACAACAACTCAAGGATTTTCTTCATGCTGAATTTCGCATTAAGGACCTCGGTAAAGGTCATTTTTTTCTAGGCATGGAAATTATTCGAGAACCTACTGGATTGATTCTAACTCAGAAGAAATTTACCTTTGAATTGCTTCAAGAGTTTGACTGTTTTGGTCTCCGACCAGCTTCTTCTCCACTTGATCCCACTCAAAAACTTTTCGCTGACAATGGTGAGCTTCTGTCGGATCCAACTTTGTATCGCCGGCTTTTAGGTAAACTCAACTCATGACTCACATCCGGCCGGATCTCTCTTTCACGGTGCAATATCTCTCTCAGTTTATGCAGACCCCTCGTCAACCTCCTTTGGAAGCCGCTTTCCACTGTCTCCGTTATTTGCTCAAAGAACCCAATTTGGGGCTTCTCATGAATGTCTAACCAAATCTTGAATTAGTTGCTTTCTGCGAATCCGACTGGGGGACTTGCCCTGAATTTCGTCGTTCTCGTCGTTCTGTTAGTGGATACTATATAAGTTTTGGAGGTTCCCCTGTTTCATGGAAATCAAAGAAACAATCTTTAGTATCTCTGTCATCTGTCGAAGCAAAATACAGATCTATGCGACGAGTAGTTGCTGAAATTACTTGGTTGGTGCGATTATTTGCCGATCTTTCAATCATTCCATCTCTTCCGATCACATTGCACTCCGATATCCAGGCTGCAATTCATATCGCGAAGAACCCAGTTTTCCATGAATGGACGAAGCACGTCGAACTCGATTGTCACTTTGTCCGGCAACAATTTTTAGCTGGTCTCATTTCCCTTTCATATTTACCCTCTCACTCTCAGCTCGCAGACGTTTTCACCAAGCCGTTATCTGGTCCTTCTCACAGATCAAATATTTGCAAGTTGGGTGTTACTTCCTCTCCCTCCAACTTGAGGGGGGATGTTGGTGATGAAGAATCTCAAAGTCACGACAACAATGGAGGACAACGGAAAGAAATAGTTTCAAAAGTGTAAAGTGAACAAGTTTCAGACACATTTATTTCCTTTTAGACCTGCGCATCACAGCCGTCCATCACAAGACGACAAAAATAAATCAAGAATGTTGGTTCAACGTTTGATTGAGACACCTGGATGAGGTGACTCATCAATTTGGAAGCATCAACAATATTGACATTTGAATTATCTGATTTTTTCTATTTTTGTATAAATTAATATTCCTTATTATCTATAGGATGGACAAATGCGATTTGTACAGGTGTCCTAGGCATAACAAATTTTGATTTTTTTTTTGTATTTATACATGTACAGATTGAGAAGAAATACAATGAAAATTTCACAATTCCTATCATTCATTTTTTCCAACAATTTCTTAGAAATTGTTGTTCACGGTGGTGTTAAACTTTGGGATTTACGCAAATAAAAAAACTTTAGAACTTTCACTCCTTATGATGAAAACACCCCATCTCAATCAGGTATACATTAACTGCATTCTACTGAAGCAAGACATTGAATCCATACTATAAATCAAAAGGAACTGAAACTTATATTTGTTCTTTTAGATGTGAATCGAATTCAATTGGAAGGTTAAATACCATTTTTAATATTTATAATTGAATCTGGAGTTAAGTTAAATATCCATTTCTTGACGATACTAGAGCTTCATTTTGAGTTGGGAAAAGTAAACTAGGAGTTGAATAGAATAGCTTCTCTAATTGTTGTGGAAGTTCTAGTTACTTGTTTTTTTTTATAATGGATTGACGAATTTGAATAAAATGTCTCAAAAAACAGAGCATCAATATTGTTTCTTGCTAGTAACATTAGTTTAGGACTTCGGTATTATATTTGTTGTTGAAAATAATTTATCTTCCTTGTGTAACTTCATTATTTTTATTAATATTGTTCTACTACATAGTTTCTAAGACTAGAACTCATATTTGTTTTTGTAAGATTGGTACCCTATTGTTGGATCTAAAACAATAAAATGACTTACACGTAAGATTAGCAATATACAGGTGACCAACTACCCTATTCTACTATATTTGTATGGGTTGGCTTCTATTACCATGTTCTCTATTCCTCTTTCTGGATGCTATTAATAGTTATTGTTGTACATCATATTCGTTCTTATTCCCTTTTAGCTATCACTCTTTCGAAGTTTCTAGTAATCAAAACTTTTTAGAAAATTAGTTTTCTATCTCAGTTGTTTTTGTACTTGGATAGTACACATATAAGTTTTCATCTATGTCAGATCTCTATATTCTCTTAATAAGGGTCTACACATCTTAGAACAACAAACTTATAGTATTTTGTAGTTAGACAGTGTTTGATTGATAAGTCAGTAATCATGACTCAAGACATATTCTTCTACCATTTGTTTACACAAGTTTATTTACATGTAAAAAAATTTATTTATTTAGTTGGGACTGCTTTCGATTCAATTGGAATCATTAAGATGTTAGGTACTGAGCAAAGAAACCTTAGCAATTCAGTTGCAGCTCTCTTATAAACCCCCTAATTATTATGCTTAAGTTGTCCAGTTTATAAACCTCACTTTTTTGTTGCTAAATGCAATAGCTAGCAAAAATAGAAAAACAATAGCTTAGCAAACTATCTCCCCCCAGAATTTCTTGTTTCCTATGACGAATTTTTATTCATGCAAGATAAGCTAGTTAATGAAAATCAACATGTTGAATATGTATTAAGTTTGGCTCTGGCATTTAGTCTTGCATCTTAGAAAATTATCATGTTTTATGGTAGAATTTTGAGATTTAGGCCAGTATTATAAGAAGCTTTTTCATATAGTGCACATTTGATACATTTATAACTTGAAGTGTAACTGCTTGATCACATAGACCTAATTTGGGTTTATTTTAACAAAAATCATGTCAGATTTAAGTTTATGTTTTTTGTGTTTAAGATCTAGTTAGTCAAGTTTTTTTCTTAATCTATAAAATGTGTGTAGTCTGTATAGAATGTTAAATGTTAACTTCTACTTAACGTTGTTTGGTTGACATTCTAATTTATTATTGAATATACTTTTGCAACCTCCTTTTGTTGTTGACTCATACTTCGAAGATGCATATAATTAAACTTGATATATTTGACACTCCACTGCTTGAGTTACTATTAGACATAATTCATTATTTAACTAATTTTATAGTAGTTCATATTTATAATTTTCTTATATTGTGTAAATTGTGTCAATTGCAGGTTTTGGAGATTTGAGTTTAGAAGTCAAGTAATAGCTTTTGAAGTCATGAAGTAAGCTGATAAGTTCCTGATCATCTTTCAGGACTAATAGATCAAAATTTATATTTGTTGTTATGGATGTACAAACTTTAACTAAGAGGTTGTGTAACCAGCATAGTGACTTGTATATCCATGACACAAATGAGATGTTAATCCATATTTTAAACATAATTATATTTATGAAATCATGATATTATTGCATTTTTTTTTTTTTGGAATCCAATTTATTTGAATGCATGTATGGAACTCTTGAAGAACTTATGGTCAATTAGAGACCAAAATTATTACTCGTCTCTAAAGGTTAATTTACTTTTCAGAGATTTAACGATCAGAAAACAGTATTTTTTTCAAAGATAAAAATAATCTATTTGGGACGACAAATGTAGTCTCTAAAAGGTTTTAAGCGATCGGTTTTGTTTCCGTCCCTAATACCATTTACTCTCAATTAACTTTTAGCAAAGATATCTATTAGGACGGGTGGCGACTAGTCTTTTCCCGTCCTAATAGACAATTTGGGATCAGATTCGGACATTTAGAGACCAAATTTCCCTTCCTTAGAGGCTCTTTTTCTTGTAGTAGGACATTTTTTGTACAAAGATGAAATTTTCATTCTCATTATTCCACATCGAGGAAAGGACAATATTCCTCCTCTTGTAAAACTTTTGCTCAAGATATGAACAGGTAGGGGTCTGCCTAACCCCCACCATTGAGGTGGCTTATTAAAAAATAAAAATAAAAATAAAATCACACCACAATTCTTTATCCAAAAGAGAATTTTGATGTGTGCATGTTAAGAAAATAATCAATCAAATAAAGATGTGTTCTCTCTGAGATATGATCACACACTAACAAATTCTTCAATGCTTCTCTACATAAATTGGAGATTATTATATATGATATCTTGAATCAAGATATACTTCAAGGAAAGGTGTTAGAGATCATTAATAAGAGATTTATATCGTTTATTTCATCTTATGATGGACTTAGCACAATCTCAAAATGTAAAAATGCATGTATATAACCACATAAAGTAGTATAAAATATTATTGATACTTTATTAAAATTCAATACATAAAGATATGATCATTGCTATGAACTTCTTCCATGCCATCAGCTGTGGACAAGTAAAATAGCCACTAGCTAAGACCAAAGTATAACTTCTTTTACTACATTAGAAAGCAAATTAAAATGGGGTTGATTTATTGTCAAAACTCCTAGACTTTCTGACAAGTAATTATATTATAATTTCTATACCCAAATGGCATTAGCCCTAATGAGCAATTGTTTAAGCTTTCCCCTCACATTAATGCTCATTATCTCATTAGCACCACCAACTAACTCTTTCCCTATAAATATTGCTGGAACACTTGGTTGACACCCTAGTTCCATCAATGCCTTCTCCATTTGCTTCCCACTTGGATGTGTATCGAGCTCGTAAACTGTAGGGTTTGCTCCAAAACTACGGATTAGGGTTTCAATGCTGTGAGAAATGTAACAACTACTCTTGGTGAAAATTACCACCGCGCTTGATGATCCCAACTTCATCACCATATCCATGTTTTATATGAGTTCAAGAAATGAGTATAGTTTAATTTGGCCAAATGCCAAAATATGTATATAACTTTTAGTAGAGGAAATTTGAAGTTGTGAAGGTTAAAGGTTTTGTGAAGTGTTTGATGCTTGATTTGTTGTTGTGAAAATTGAACCAAACATGAAGCTATATATAGAGGCATTATGTTAACTAAAAAGACAAAAAAAAAAAATGACGAAAATTGCTAAGAATTATTACAAGTTGATGATATGATATATCTAGATTGTTCTTCATTACACTTGTATGATAATAAGAGCATATTGCATGCCTTATCTAAAATCTAAAGTAGCATAACATACTCAACCTGAAAGTAAAAAGAACAAAATCTATCACTTTTAAAATATTCCAAGAACATTGTAAGCTCATTAAATCAAAGTCCTTTTAATTTTTTATTTGAGGAGGAAAAAAAAAAGTGCAAAATATTTTAAAGAATATATATCCTCATATAGATGTGTTGTTGAAATCAAATCCACATTATATGATCCGTACCCTTATAGAATTTTTTGAAGCTTCTCCTAGTTTGGTTGATATATTAAAATTCGTTTTGGTATAGAATAAAATGCACCCTTACTACCTCGAAAGGCCACATATATTATCATTTTTGGATCTAAGAAAATAAAATAAAATCTATAAAAGATGTCTCTATTATGGTTTATGATCTTTTGAGTCTCATTGTATTCATGTATGGAATATATATACATGCACATTGGTTATTGTCGTACATTTGGGGAAGTTAAGGATTTATATAATTCATGAAAAAAAATCCTAATTAAACAAGGAGACTAATTATTTAATCTAATGGATATATATATATGTTATTGGACTTATTAATATTGGAGATGTATGTGTAATGTATTAATGTCTAATGGGAGGATTACATATAAGATATATAATATTTTCGAAATATCCAAAAGTTTGAAGTACCAAATCTGAAATCCAAAAAGTTTAGAACTTAATTCTTTTTTAAAAACAAAAAAAAAATTAAAATTTGGGTAGAGAAAGGGAAAATGGGGAGTTCTTTTTTTTTTTTTTTTGGTACAAAAAGTTGTAAATTATATATTACTATGCGTCATTACAAAGCAATGGCAGAGCATGGCTGCGATTTGTATCTACAGAGGGTGATTGGGTTGATTACAATATTTACTAGTGGCTTTTTAAAAAAAAAAGTTGTCTTAATATGCCTAGCAAACGAAGTTTTCGATTTGTCTTCTTCGGGGAGAAAATTATAATGTGTGAAGTTGAACCAGCATTAACAAAATGAAAATTCAGATAGTCAACCAATTGAGCTACCTAAGATTCCAAAATCTTATCCACAAACCAAAAATTGAACAAATTTTGAATTTCGAGTCGTGATTACCCAAACTACTCTCACCCCTACTCCGAACCTATTCACAATCTCAATCTTTCCTGGAAAATTCCTCTAATATTTGACTGAAATACACGTCTTATATTTCTCTTATTTTCAATATCTCCTTCTATTTCTAAAAACCTCTAAAATTCCTTATTTCTTTAATGTATTCGAGCTACATATTGATGTATCTGAGCCAGTATTTAATGTATCCGAGCTACATATTATGTTTCCTGTTTATTTTATAATGTATCTGAGCTAGTTTTTCATGTATTTGAGCTACGTATTATGTATCCGAGCTACATATTATGTATTCGGTTTATGTTATCATGTATCCGAGATACATATTATGTATCCGATTTGTGTTACTTTTTAAGAAATTAATGTAATTATAAACTAAAAAGGGATACATTGTAATTTCATATTAAAACTATGTGATTCTTAAAATTTATCCTAAATAAAATAGAGTCAGACAAGACTGAAACATTTTTTGTTAGGCTTACTAAGCCAACGCATATGATGGACTTCGTTAAATATCGAAAATATATTGTAGAAATGATAGTAGAACATAACAGGTGTAGCCATTATAAAGTAGTATATGTATAAACTATTATTGATACTTTATTAAAATTCAATACATAAAGATATGATAATTGTTATGAACTTTCATGCCATAAGTTGTGAACAAGTAAAATTGCCACAAGCTATGACCAAAGTATGACTTTTTTTAGTATAACATCAAAAAGCAAATTAAAATGGGAGAAAAAACACAACCTTTGCTGCATAGAAACCTTTGCTAAAAAGCTAAAAAGAAACTCTACAAATGGGGTTGATTTATTGTCAAAACTCCTAGACTTGCTATACCAATTAGTCATTAATTATTATAATTTCCTATACCCAAATGGCATTAGCCCTAATGAGCAATTGTTTAAGCTTACCCCTTATATTAAGGCTCATTATCTCATTTGCACCACCAACTAACTCTTTCCCTATAAATATTGCTGGCACACTTGGTTGACACCCTAGTTCCATCAATGCCTTCTCCATTTGCTTCCCATTTGGATGTGTATCGAGCTCGTAAATGGTAGGGTTTGCTCCAAAACTACGAATTAGGGTTTCGATGCTGTGAGAAATGCAACAACTACTCTTGGTGAAAATTACCACCCCACTTGTTGCTCCCAATTTCATCACCATATCCATTTGGAACAACTTCACGAAATAATGAGTACTTTGTAGCTTTTAATAAGAGGAAAGAAGTTATGAAGGCTTAAGACTTGTGAAGTGAATTTGTTGATGAGAAAATTGAACCTAACAATAAGCTATATATAGAGGCATTATGTTAACTAGCTAAAAGATAAAAAAAAAAAAAAAAGTGAAAATTGCTAAGAATTACAAGTTGATGATATGATATATCTAGATTGTTCTTGATTACACTTGTATGATAATAAGAGCACATTGTATGTCATTTCTTGATTCTAGAGTAGCATAACATACTCAAGCTGAAAATGAAAGGAATATAATCTATCACCTTTAAAATATTCCCACAACATTGTATTTTTTTTCTGTTACTTTTGATTTGAGAAAAAAAATATGAAATCTTTTTCAGAATATATATCTCTATATAGACGTGTTGTTGAAATCAAGTCCACATTATACGATCTGTACCTTAGAGAATATTTTGAAGCTTCTCCTAGTTTGGTTGTATAAAAGTAAAATGCACCCTTACTACCTCGAAAGGCCACATATATTATCGATAGGGATCCAAGATATAATTAAAAGAAATTATGATCTTATCTCATCATATTCATGTATGGGATATAAATGTAGATTGGTTATTGTTGTACATATGGGGAAATTAAAATTACATATTCGAGTCATCATCATACACTTATAAGATATACAACTAGATGATAATCGTCTAGAACTAGGATACATTCTATCAAACAATCTCTACTAATACTCGTCTTGCAAATTGAAGGTGGATCTATCAATTTGGGGCTTTTTTCGGCTAAAAAGTTCGTATCCATTGATTATTCACGCGACTTCTTATTGAATCTATGGTAGTTTAAGGGTTTATATATACATGACAATAAAATCCTTATCAAACAAAGAGACTAATTAATCTAATGGATATATATGTTATTGGACTTATTAATCGGAGATATGTGTAATGGATTACGTCCAATGGTGTAATGATCCGGTCGGTCATTTTTGGAATATTCTGTGAAATTATCGTTTCTCTCCTCGTGCTATCGACCTCGGGTTTTTTATGTTGAGTTTTAAATGTTGATTTTGAACTTTGAGTTAAGTAAAGAATTTGGTAAGTTTTAAGTTTGAAAGGCCGGCTAAGTGGTTAAGAAAGTGGTTTTTGGTGTCTTTTGGAGTTTCGAATGTCGGAATGGAATTTCATCGATTTCATCAGTCCCAAAATGTGAACTATGATTTGTGAGAGTTGTCGATTTCAGATTCTAAGTCTTTTTGAGGATTTGAGTACATAAGTTGTGAAATTGGAAATTTAGCCTTTGAATTGACTTTGGTCAACATTCGGGGTTCGAATGCTCGAATCATATTTCCAAGTGTTCAATTGGATTCAGGGGATGATTTTATACCTATGTGAGGTCCTGGATGATTTTTGAGCGGGCCCGAGCTTGTTTTAGCTTTTTAAGGCCCGAGTTAGTTTCTGGTAGTTTTCACGAATTTCGGGTCAAAGAGACCTCATATTCATGTTTGGATCATTTCATTAAGTCCATATTGTTGAGTATAATATATTTGCATATGTGATTTGTGTGCACCGGGTTTCGATCAATTCTCGAGGGTCTTTTTGATGTCTTTTTGTTGGCTAATATTATTTTTGGTGTCGTACTGTTCGCTTAAGCGGAACCTGGTCGCTTTAGCGATGGTCACTTAAGCGAAACCAGGTTCGCAAAAACGAGATTAGCCATTTGGGTGGGGTTCGCTTAAGCGAACCATGGCTTGTTTTGGCAATGTTCGTTTAAGCGAAAGCTTTTGCAAAGTTCGCTCATATGACGACTTTGTTCACTTAAGTGACACCTCACAGAGTTTTGCTGGCATTTTGGGATTTAAGCCCTATTTCACCATTTTTGAGTTTTGAGAGCTTTGGGGAGATGATTTGAACCAGGTTTTTGAGTAAAATATTTTAGGTAACGATTTTAACTCTATCTAAATCTTCAGTTACCCATTATTATTTGATTATGAACTTATGTGTTCAAATCAAACTTTGAAATGAGAAATTTGGGGTTATCTTCAAGAACCCAAGAATTTAATAAAATGGTGATTTTGAAGTGGTATTGATTTCTTTTTTGAAATGGTTTTCACTAATGAGTTATTAAAGCCTTCAACATTATTTTCAAGTATTGTTTTCCGGATTTAAACCTCCATTTTGATATTGAATTTTGAGTTGATTGTCCATATCTTTTCATAATTGAAGTGGGAAGTGATGATTCCGATATGTGATTGTGTATACTTGATTATATTAGATTGTTTGGCTTTGAAAGTGATAGGGAAGAGGAAGACTCAACTATTGAAGTAATTGTTGTTTGGTTTAAGGCAAATAACTTTCTAAATCTTGTATTCTAGTTGAATTCATATGCTTCATTTGTTGCTTGTCTGTTGGAAGTAATGGGGATGAGGTGAAGGATTAAATTGTCCACTTGTTATATCTAAATGAATAAAAAAGATTGAAATGAAAAAGGTTATGTGATGATCACGAGGATGTGAATTGTTTTATTGTAACCCTTGTTGATTGATTGATGAAATGCTTGAAAGCATGAATGTGGAGTTGAATTGTGTAATTTGTTGTCTCTTCTGCGTTATGATATTGCTTGTGTGCATTGATCGTTAGACACCGTGATAAGACATGTGATGATTGTGAGGCTGAGGTATTTGCTGGAAAGTGTTATTATGATGAGATATTTGCCTGCAAGTGTGATTTGATCGAGGTCATTACCGGCGAGTGTTAATATGCCGAAGCCATTTTCGGCAATGATTATAAAGTTTATGGGAAATAATTTCGGCAAGAGATTGATTATTGTGACTTGATGAAGAAATGTTTATGTGAATTGTTTGACACTTGAGATTGATGAACCTGTTGTGCGTGACTGAATTACTTGACTTTGAGGTTGACTTATTTGATTCGTTCAATTGTTGAATTGTGGTTATTGAGCTGCAAATATTGGGCATGTGAGCCGTGCATTGTAGTTTGAGGAGGTTCGGTTGGAGAGTCGGGTTATTAGATTTCTAGCTAGTTGTTTTGTTTAGTAGGTTCCTTGTTGGGTACCGTGTTGTTGGTACTCACCCTTTGCTTCTACACTTGTGTAAATTCGAGCCCGGACCCGCGTGATCTCTTTCTTTTTCTTCGATCACGAGGCATGTCAAGGACTTAGCTTGAAGAGGTAGCTACTTGTCATTAGGTGGCCCTATTTTTCCTTTTCTTACACTTTGTTCTATTTGAGAAACAAAGACTAAGACTTATATTTATTTCTTAATTTCATACTTATAAATTTAGTGATTTGTACACGTGACAACCAGATTTTATGTTTTTTAATAAAAAAAGAGTTTTCCTCTTTATCTTGTTCTTGTTTTTACTGTTTCCCGCATTTCTTTTGTTTTCGTTGAGTTGAGGTGACTTGTCTTGATGGAAAAAGACAAGTGTCACCACGTCCATTTTTGGATCGTGAAAACTGAATAGAACTACATATAAAATATAATAATTTTGAAGTATTCAAAAAATTTAAGGATAAATGACAGAAAACCCACCATTAAGTTTTCTACCATATCCCCTATTAGTTTTACAAATTCCCAAAATCCCTCATTTTCACACATTAGATTAATGTATCGGCGCATCAAATTAATGTATCTCACGCATCAAATTAATGTATTTCGTGCATCAAATTAATGTATCATGTATAAAATATACATCAGATTAGTGTATCATGTATAAAATGTAATGTATCTTACTTAACGATTAATGTATCTCGCGCATCAAATTAATGTATCAGCGCTTATATTATTGTATCATTTGAGAGATTTTGGGAATTATAAACTTATAAGGGATAAATAGTAATTTTGCCTTAAAAATATGTGATTTCGTCATTTGCCCAAAATTTAATCAAGTACCAAATCTACAATCCCAAAAATAGGAACTTATATCCAAAATCCAATCCACAAACTGAAAATCCAACATAATCCAAATTATGCTCACCTCTACTTCAAACCTATTCACAACTACTTATTGGTAACCCGAAATCAAATAGTCGTTACATTTTTATACCTTAACCAAGTAATATGTGACCTTTCAATATAGTAAGAGATCATTTTTTATTCATCGATTGAATAATTTGTACCAAATTGTCAAAGGGAATTTGTACAAGTTTGTCATAGGAAAAATATTCTGTGGTACGGAACTTTGTTTTTAACAGCATGTCTATGAGGATATATTCTAAAAAAAAAAAAAATTTATTCTCAAATTAAAAGTAAGATATTATTCAAAAAGATCACTCCAGCTGGATATATAGATTTCTATATATTTCCCTTTTAGCAGTACATTGTTTTCAGGAGGAAAATATTCACAAAATAGTTTTTACATTCTTATCTCAATTTAATGAATCAATAGTGGATAAGTGTTTCTTAGAAACATTTTAATTTAAATGTAATATATACACTTTTCATGATTTAATGTACATACAAGTCAACATCTTTATAAATTTACTTTAAAATAATTAACAACAACGTACTTGATCAAGTTTGCAATTGAAAGATATGTTGGAAGACATAGTAGTAAGTAAATAAAAAACGTGATTTGATTTGTTACGTAACAATTTAAGTTAAAGATGAAATGATCGTACAGTTCAAACATGAGTTTTTATTTTTAAGCACAAACCGAATCAAGATAGCGAATAATAACCTTACAATATAATGTTCTTGGAATATTTTAAAGGTGAGATTATATTCTTTTCATTTTCAATCTTGAGTATAGTATGTCCTTATCATACAATTGATCAAGAACAATCTACATATATCCATCCAATAATTTTCACTTTTTTCCCCTCTTTTAGCTAACATATATAATAATACCTCTATATATAGCTTCAAGATAGGTTCAATTTTCTCAACAAATCATCATAACCCTCAAATTTACTTCACAAACCTTCATATATCATTTTTTATATCCTACACAACTTCTTTAATTTCCTCTTCACTAAAAGCTACATATAAGTCTTGGCATTTGGCAAAACTACTCATAATTTAATAATTTGTTAAAGTTGTATAAACATGGATATGGTGATGAAGTTGGGAACATCAAGCGCGGTGGTGATATTCACAAAGAGTAGTTGTTGCATTTCTCATAGCATCGAAACTCTAATTCGTAGTTTTGGAGCAAACCCTACAATTTACGAGCTCGATACACATCCAAATGGGAAGCAAATGGAGAAGGCATTGATGGAGCTAGGGTGTCAACCAAGTGTACCAACAATATTTATAGGGAAAGAGTTAGTTGGTGGTGCAAATGAGATAATGAGCCTTAATGTGAGGGGCAAGCTTAAGCAATTACTCATTAGGGCTAATGCAATTTGGGTATAGATAGTAATTATAATTAGGTAACAAGAGTATTTGGAGTTTTTTATACAATAAATATATACAACTTATACATAGAGTCTTTTAGGTTCTTTGGATGCTTGTATTTATCTACCTATTTGATTTGGTTCTTGATGTATAAATAAATAAATAATAATATCTTATACTATATATAATGTATGGTTAATTGCTCTTTATTTTGTTATGCTTTTCGGTTTAAGGTTGAACAAGGTCCATTACAATACAAATATACATAATATACATATCAAGGCCATAAAAATGATCTCTAGTACATTTAAATACTCTTGAGTTTATAATCGAGTACATTTATGGGGATATACTTCCTTAGTTTTAAATGATTAGTTGTGATTTTTTATAAATAATTATTTTAAATGATTTTATCCTTTTAGAAATTTAAGATTTTTCCCCCTTATTTGCTCTTAATTATAATAGTTTTGAACACTACAAATAACTAATCTTATGATTATTCAAATATGAACTGTAGATCAAATGTGGCAAATATTCCTACTCAAGAAAAGTTTTTAGTAAAATATCATTAAGAGGATTTGACATTAATTTTTTTTTAAAAGTAATGACAGGTTCCAATTTGCACAAGGTATATTACAGGAGATGACATATAAAATGTCCTTTCATAAAAACATAATCCAGTTTAAAGTATTTTATATTATTTGATCATGGGAATTAAATAATATTTGTAGAGACGCAAAAGCGCATCCAAACCCTATTTTTATACAATTATTTATTGGATTAAATAATGTATAATGATTTTATATCTCAAATTTTAAAAGCTTTCTGTTTTTTCTTAAATTTTATACTTGATCAAAATATATACCACATAAATTGTGACGAAGGCCTGTCTGAATAAACAGTTATTAGCAGGCTAAATAAGCTCTTATACTAGCCTTTCAAAGGTAGCAAAGGACTACTATTTCTTCTTCTTAGCACTTTTTTATTCACTCAAAAGAATCAATAGATGATAAGAGAACGATTATGTGATGTATGTCAATTTTGGTCGAGATTGTTGTTATGATATCAAATTTTGGAAATGATCTTTTACATTTACACTGTTTAATAGTGTATTTTAAAGATATATATGTGTTCACGTGGACAGAAAAAATATTGCATAATTATAAATAGTAATGTGTCCATATGGGCATATATAACCTTTAAAACACTATTTATAAATAGTGTAGGAGGTAAAAGGTTCTCCATAAAATTTGGTATCATACGAGCAATTTCGTTCAAAATTAGAGTATTTTTCTGACTCTTTTCCTAAATCTTTACTTACTTAAATTCACCAACCGTATCAAGTAAAAATAAGACAAACAAATTAAAATGGAAGGATCAGAATACACTAATGTATGTGTGTAAGAATTATTATTATTTATTATTAATTGTTTCTTACTTATAGCCCAAGTTTACTTGTAACCCAAGTAATACCATAAATATTATTTAATGAGGAATAGATCTTGTCCGTACATTGGTTACTTGATGGACGTACCAGATTAAATCATAACCTCTATAAATTGGTCTTCCCTCCACCCATTAGGGTTAATCACATATTCTCTATAATAATTGCATCGCTGACGGTTGTGATAACATAAAGTTAGGGCAAGGAGGTAAAAATTAATTTACAACTAACGCTTCCGCTTTTCTCTGTGATGATGTCTTCCTCATCAGGTATGTGCCTTACCGATCTCTATGTAAGATTATCGTGTTCAAGATCCTGATATTAAGTATTCAAGTATTTAATCTTACATGTGGCATCAGAGCCTGAATTGTTTGAACATATAATTTTCATAAATTATATAACCGCATCAACCTTGGTAGGGTTATAAAGAGTAATTACCGTCCACCATTCCTAAATAAATAAATAATTATGTTTTGTTTTAGATTGGACAAATTCTGAAAATTTTAATCCTCCATAATGTAATAATTATGTTTTCTTTTAGATTGTGCAATAAATTAAAGTGGTCATTATATAGAGTAATAAATAATATGTGTGTACTTAGTGCAATATAGTTTGTTAGTCACCAAAGTGGCCAAACTAGAAAATTAATGTTTACACATATAATTTTTATGTTCACTTGGCATAAGTGGATTAGTACAATTCATTATTTATTGGCACATTCATTATTCCAAGAAAGACTGGGTCTGATTTTTCAACTTGATGCATGTATTATGTTTTTATAGTTTTTTAGTCACCAAAGTGACCAAACAAAAATGTTTATAATTATTCACATGCACAAAAATTTATGATGTTATGTGTGTTTAGTATTTATATAGTTTGTTAGTCACCAAAGTGGTCAAACTAGAAAAATTAACGTCTACACATATCATGTTTATGATCACTTGATGCATGTATTACGTTTCTATAGTTTGTTAGTCACCAAAGTAGTCAAACTAAAATGTTTTAAATTATTCACATGCACAAAAATTTATGAGATTATGTATGCATTTGTATTCATATAGCTTGTTAGTCATCAAAGTGGTCAAACTAGTATGGTTAAGAAAAATATGCACTCATAAAATTGTCATTTATGTATGAAGGTTAATTGAATGCCTATATTGAAAAATAAATAGATAAATTGACTTTCACTATTGCTAGATATTAAATTTTTTACCCAAAGGTGAATATATCAATCTACGAATAGTGAAAAATTATGAGGTAAATTAATATTTTTAATTAAACATATATTGTATATCCAAAGATGTCGTATATGTTTGGTTAAAATTATTTAATTGCCTATTAAAGATTTTAAAAAATGGCATTTAAATTATGATAGTGTGTCGTAGTATCTATCCAAAGAAGAATTACGCGTACTTTTATCATTTTACTGAATTCACATTATTTTTATATGTGAACATGTATTTATTTGCAGTTATTCATCTTCATTCGCATGTTTCGTCTGATACTGTATTCAATGGTTGAACTTCTCTGAATGTCATGAACAAGTCAAGTTTCACTTAGGTGTGATAGATTTTGACTTGGGTCTGCTGAATGACAAATCTACTGCCATTACTGATAAGAGCAGTAAGGATGAGAAATTGTTTCATCAATCATGAAAACGCTCTAACAGATGAACTTATGTTCATGCGAATGATTGTTGCTAACAACATTAAGAGTACTATTTCACAAACAGAAAGTGTCAGGAAATATCTAAAGTTTGTGGAAGAACGTTTTCGTTCTGTTGATAAGTCTCTCGCTGGTACACTAATGGTTGAACTGACGGCCATGAAGTTTGATGGGTCGCGTAGTATACAAAATCATATCATCGAGATGACTAACATTGCAGCAAGACCTCGAACCTTGGGGATGAAAGTGGATGACACCTTCTTAGTTCAGTCTATTCTAAACTCATTGTATCTTGAGTATGGACCATTCCAAATTAACTATAACACTATTAAGGATAAGTGGGATGCTAGTGAATTGTCCAGTAATTTTACTCAAGAGGAGTCTAGACTTAAGAAACAAAAAGGTCATTTCATTAATCTGATGGGTCAAGGAGCTGGTAAATGACTTAAAGTGAAAGCCAACAAGTTTAAGAGAAAAAAAACATATGTTAAAGTTTCACAAGATGATTATAAGGAACTCAAGGTTGATGTGTGTCGTTCCTGTAAAAAGGAAGGACACTATCATAAAGATTGCATGAAACGTAAAGCTTGATTTGAAAAGAAAGATACATTTAGTGCCTTTGTATGTTTCGAATCAAATTTAGTAGAAGTTCCTAATAATACTTAGGGGCTTGATTCTGGTGCAATTACTCATGTATCCCCTATGTTTCAAGGATTCACTACGCTCCAAACTACGAATTCAAGTGAAAAATAAATAAATTCTTGTTCATGAGAAATCGCATGAAGGCTAAAATTAAATGTATAGGGACTTATCGTTGATCTTGGAGACTGAACATCACCTTGATCTATTACAGACTCTTTATATTCCTTCAGTTTCTAGAAATTTGATTTCCCTTTCAAGCTTGATGTTTCTGGATTTGATTTTAAGTTTGGACATGGATGTTTCAATTTATATAAGAATACTATTTTTACAGTTTTGGTGTTCTTATTGATGGTTTATATAGATTGAAACTCGACAATAATTTTTCTGAATCCCTACATAATATTCATCAAAATGTTGAAATTAAACGCACTAAATGAAAGTTCTGTTTATTTGTGGCATAAGTGTTTGGGTCATGTATCCGAAGAACGATTAAAAGGATTAGTAAGAATAAAAAAATTTTGAATCTGAATTTTAATAATCTTGATATATATTTGGATTGCATTAAAGGAAAGCAAACCAAGCATATCAAGAAAGGTGCCACAATGAACATTCAGCTTCTTGATATTATACGCCCTGATATTTACGGACCCTTTAATGTTTCATCTTTTGGTGGATAAAGATACTTTATTACCTTTATCGATTATTCACGTTAAGAATTTATCTATTTGTTGAAAAAAAAATCTCAAAGCAGCGGACGCTATCAAAGTGTATGCTAAAGAGGTTGAAAGACAATTAGATAAGAAAGTGAAAATCATTAAGTCAGATAGAGGTGGTGAATATTATGAAAACTGTAATGAATTATAACAATGTCTAAATCTACTTGTAAAATTCCTTGAATGGTGAAGTTGGTGGGAGTGTTGAACGATAAAGTGTGGAAATTAATGAGATAGGATAAATATTTCATTGCCCATGAATGTACCTACTTCCGCACCAATCACAAATGTTGTTCCTCTTGTTGAAGAACACTTTAACAATATTGAACAACATTTGGATAAAACACTTCAAGAAGAAACTAACTCACAAGTATCTGGCGCAAAGGAATCATAAACAATGCCATAACGAAAATTGGTCATTATTTGATTTAGTTGCAAGAGTCAGATTTTGACAGTGAAATTAATAAAGATTCATTTTCACAAGTCATAGAAAATGAGTCTGATAAATGAATTGATGTCATAAATGAAGAGTTAAAATTCATGGAATACAATGAAGTCTGGGATCTTGTTCAATTACCAGAAAGTTCTAAGATAATCGAGTGTAGATGGGTCTTTAAGACCTAACGTGATTCAAATGATAATATTGAATGATATAAAACCAGACTTGTTGCCAAGGGATATACTAAAAAAGAGGCATTGATTATAAAGAGACATTTTCACCGATCTCAAAGAAAGACTCATTAAAAATTGTTCTGGCTTTGGTAGCTCATTATGATTTAGAGTTACATCAAATGGATGTGAAAACTGTGTTTCTTAATGTAGACCTCGCATGAGGATGTTTATATGGACCAACCAAAGGGTTTCGAAATTAAAGGAAAAGATCAAATAGTGTGTAAATTAAAGAAGTCAACATATGAACTAAAACAAGCCTCACAAAAATGGTATATAAAATTTAATGATACCATAACATCTTTTGTACTTAAAAAAATTATCGTTGATCCGTGTATATACCAAAAGGTAAGTGGGAGTAAGTTTACATCTTTAGTCCTGTATGACGATGTTATTTTACTTGTTGCTAATGATTTATGCATAATTGCGTGAGATAAATGATTTTTTCTCTATGAACTTTGAAATGAAAGATATGGATGAGACATCATATGTGATAGGGATAGAAATATTCCATGATAGATCACAAGGATTATTGAGATTGTCTCAAAAGGGCTATATCGAAAGAGTTCTAGAGAGATTTAATATGAACAATTGTTCAGCAGGAATAGTTCCTATTCAAAAAAGGGAACAAATGATCTCAATTCCTTAAATTTCTATTGTTGAAAGTTTGATGAATGTTCAAACTTGTACAAGATCATATATTAGCTTTGTGGTCAGAATGTTAGAAAGATGTTAAAGTAATCTTGGAATGGATCACTGTAAAAATGCAAAGAAAGTTTATGGCACGTTATGAAGCCACAATTCATACATTATGACTGCGAAACTTTATTTCAAGACTTGGGGTTGTCGACACCATTATCAAGCCGCTGAAAATTTATTGTGATAATGTTGCAGCAGTATTCTTCTCTAAGAATGATAAGTACTCCAAATGTGCCAAACATATGGAATTAAAGTACTTTACTGTCAAAGAAGAAATTTGGAAACAAAGAGTGTTACTTAAGAATATTAGAACTGATCTCATAACTGCAGATATGTTAACAAAAAGCTTACAACCAAAGACATTTAAAAAACATATTAAAAGAATGATCTTGGTTGTACTTATGATTGATACATTTATGATGTTTTACACTCTGAGCTCAAATTATGTGTTTCTGATATACATTAATGAACATATTGTTTCTCATGATGGTGTACACATTATTGTTTGAGATATCACAAGATAAGTCTCTATGAGACATTATTGTGGACCATAAAATGTTATATGTTTTTATAGCTTATGAACCTAATATGATAAGTTGCTAATGTAGTAGTATATGGAAGGAAGTATGTAGCTTAAAATTTATGTACAACCGTCATAACTCGCATTAGTAGTTTGTTATACTGTGGTATGTATGATGGACATTATAGAAGAGATCTATTGTATGAGCAACTAATGTTTATTAAATATTAATGATATATGGTTATTGGGCCAAGTGGGAGAATGTAAGAATTATTATTATTAATTATTTCTTACTTATAGCCCAAGTTTACTTGTAAACCAAATAATACCATAAATAATATCTAATAAGGAATAGATCTTGTCCGTACATTGGTTACTTGATGGACGTACCAGATTAAATCATAACCTCTATAAATTGGCCCTCCCTCCACCCATTAGAGTTAATCACATATTCTTTACAATAATTCCATCCCATCACTGACGGTTGTAATAACATAAAGTTAGGGCAAGGAAGTAGAAACCAATTTACAACTAACGATTCCGCTTTTCTCTTTGATGATGTCTTCCTCATCAGGTATGTGTCCTTAACGATCTCTATGTAAGATTATCGTGTTCAAGATCCTGATATTAAGTATTCAAATATTTAATCTTACAATGTGACCTTTGGAGGTAGTAAGGGGGGAATTTTCATAGAACAACAATTCATGTACTACATTCTCTCTGTGGTACGGATAGTATAATGTGGACTTATTTCAACATGTCAATGAAGATATATTCTTTAAAGATTTCATACATTTTTTTTCCTTTTAAATTAAAAGTAAGATTCTATTGAAAAGAAGATCACTCCAACTAGATATATTTAAAAAAAATAATTCCTCAATTAGAAGATAAATTATTTTCAAGAGTGCATATATACTAGCTAGTGGAAATGCAACATTAATGTTCTGAGAATATTTTAAAGGTAGATAAGGGTATTATACCCTTATATCTAATTAGAACAATTACTTGTTCTAATTAGATATTTTCACCTTTTTTTTTCTTTTCTATTTTATCTAACATAATGCCTCTATCTATAGCTAGCTTCATCATAGGTTCAATTTTCTCAACAACAAATCAACCCTCAAATTCACTTCATCACTTCTTTCCTCTTCACTAAAACCTACATATCTTTTGTATTTTGGCCAAACTACTAATTATTTCTTGAAGTTGTTTAATCATGGATATGGTGATGGAGTTGAGAACAACAAAATCAGTAGTGATTTTCACCAAGAGTAGTTGTTGCATTTCTCACAGCATTGAAACCCTAATCCGTAGTTTTGGAGCAAACCCTATAATTTACGAGCTCGATACACATCCAAATGGGAAGCAAATGGAGAAGGCATTGAAAAACCTAGGATGTCAACCAAGTGTTCCAACAGTATTTATAGGGAAAGAGTTAGTTGGTGGTGCTAATGAGATAATGAGCCTTAATCTGAGGGGCAAACTTAAACAATTATTGGGCTAATGCTGTTTTTTAATTAATAAATTTACAACTTATATGTATAGTTTTTTTAGCTTCTTCGGATGGTTGTTTTTTTCCCCTAACATATTTGATAGTGTTGTTGATGTTATAAATAAATAATCGTATCTTATATATAATATAATAATATGTGGTGATGATATGATTTTTAATGTTTGTCACTGATTATATTCTCTCTTTTTTTCAGTTTAATATATGGTGATGATATGATTTATTAATTCTGACTGTTGAAAAAAAAATCCATTTTGAAAAAGTTAGGGTGCAATGAACAACCGGACGTTTTATAGCTAGATTTTTTTTTTATTTAACCAAAAAAGCATATTTACGAGTCATATATTAATTGTCATATTTCTCTTCTTCAGAGTCAATTTAATTAATTTAAATAGTATTTTAATATCGATTGTAATTTGGACACTATATCACATGGCACATATGGCAAATATTCCTACTCACCAATTTTTTAGTGACATAAAGGCTATAACAAATTAACAATATGAAGATTTGACATTTTCTCTTTTTAGTAATGGCAGGGGAATATGTTCCAATTTTCACAAGCCATATATTATAAAATAGAATGCTAAAACCTTTTCTTTTTTTTTGAACTTTTTCCAAGATGTGGATTGAGGTGTTTATAATTGGATTTAATTTGATATGATTTATTTTGTTTGGTGGCTTGTTCAAATCATATTAAAAGAGGGGAGTGAGTTTTTTTGTTTTTTTTTTTATTTGGAAGATTTCATTTAAAATAGAGACATTTTTGCATACTTTAGTAACAACAGAGGTATATTTGACCTATAATATTATTAGAGACAAACTGCTTCATTAATATACGAAAATAGAGGGATACTTTTTATCTTTTTCCCTTAGATCATAATCCACTTTAAAGTAATTTCCTTTAGTCCCATCCCTTACACTTTGTTTGGTCCATGATTATTACGTATTGTTTTATAATATAACGTATTAAATTATATTTTATTATATTTGTATCATATTGTATATTTTTTATAAATTATATCAGTTTATGTCATTATATAATGTCACACATTCATATTTGAGTCATATACCTAGAAGAAAACTATCGTACGGCCGCGTAATAGTATGAAAGGTAGGGTAAAAGATAAAATAGAATTTATGAAATAATAAATCAAAATAAAATAAGAAGAAAATATAATGGTAATGACACACGATCACACAAAAACTGTCATTACACAAATGTTTTTTTTATTATTTTCTAACAATGAATTTAAACGGATACGGTCAAATTTAAATAACAATCAAAATAAAATTATACTTCTAAGTTCTAACTAACAGTACAATATAATGAGTAACAACCATCCAAATAAGCTGTTAGGATCAAAGATGTAAAGGACAGAAATTAATGTTACGTACTAACAAATATACTATCCTCTTCTAAATGATCTTGTATATAGTTTGAGATGTCAAACTCGATTTGTAACTTTTTGCACTCTAAGCTATATAAGATCAATGGAGACAAAGTTTTAATTTTAAAAAATATTAATAATTTCTTTCAGGAAAAGGAATAAATATACCGTCATTTCTTTCCCTTTTCCGATTTTAATAATAGTAACTAAAAAGTATTACATAAATTGAGACACGAAAGTGTCAGAATATTTGGCAGGGCAAATGCTCTTATACCTAGCCTTTCAAAGGTAGCAAAGGACTATTTCTTCTTCTTAGCAATTCTTTTTTTTTTCTCTCTCAGAAAGAATCAATAGATGATAAGAGGACAGTTGATCATGTGATGTATGTACTGTACTTTGGAATATTTTTGAAGAATTATTTTCATCTAAGTTAGTCATGATCATCAAAGTAAAAGAATATTATAATTCGAAATTCTTTTTTTTTTTCTTTTTCTTGTACCACACAACTTTTGAAGATTTTATTTTATCCTCAGATCAAAAAAAAAAATATGTGTCATATATATCTTTTAGAAACTAAAACGATACCCCTTCGTTTTAATTTTAACTTTTTATAGGACATATTTAAGATTATAAAATTAAAGACCACTTTGATAGAATTTATATATCTTTAGCCACTACTAAAAAGTCATTATTTCCCATTGAAATTTCCAAGCAAACAATGTATTAAGTGGCGATTCTCACAGATATTTTGATTGAATCGATAAGACAAAAATTGAATATGTTTCAAACAGAAAAATTAGGAAATTTTCCATTATTTTTGTTTTTCACTATGCATTTTTTCAATATGAGCTGATTCGGTGGAAAATGAATGGAAAAATATAATCATGTTTTGTAATACAAGTAATTTATAGTGGAAAATTAAAATCTTTGTCTGTCAAGTCAAAATCATATAAACAAACTGAAAACGAAAAAGTACACTAGTGTATGTGACCTTTGGAGATACTAAGGGAGCAATTTTACAATTGATGTACTACATTCCCTTCCAAAGGGAATTTTAACAAAGTTTATCTCTGTGGTACGGATAGTATAATGTGGACTTGATATATCAACAACATGTCAATGCATGTGGATATATTCTTTAAAAAATTTAAAAAAAATAATCTCAAATTAAAAAATATTCTCAGAACATTATAGGTTTCTTTTTTCCTTTAGATGCTGATATATATTATTTTCAAGAGGGCATACTATGTACACTGGAAATGCAACAATATTAATGTTATGAGAATATTTTAAAGGTAGATAAGGCATGCATGCCCTTATCATGAAAAATCTAGATATATCCAACTTGTTCTAATTAGATATATCTTCACTTTTTTTTTTCTCTTTTAGCTAACATATATTGCCTCTATATATAGCTTCATGTTAGGTTCAATTTTTTCAACAACAAATCAACCTTCAAATTCACTTCACTAAAAACTATATACATATCTTGACATTTTTGCCAAACTAGCTAATTATTTAAACATGGACATGGTGATGAAGATGGGAACATCAAGCTCGGTTGTGATTTTCACTAAGAGTAGTTGTTGCATTTCTCATACCATTGAAACCCTAATTCGCAATTTTGGAGCAAACCCTATAATTTACGAGCTCGATACACATCCAAATGGGAAGAAAATGGAGAAGGCATTGATGGAGCTAGGGTGTCATCCAAGTGTTCCAGCAATATTTATAGGGAAAGAGTTAGTTGGTGGTGCTAATGAGATAATGAGCCTTAATGTGAAGGGAAAGCTTAAGCAATTGCTCATTAGGGCTAATGCCATTTGGGTATAGGAAATTAATTATCTTGAGCTAACAACTTTGGATAGTTGTTTTGTTCTACCTATTTGATTTGGTTCTTGGTGTATAAATAAATAAATAAATAATACTCATATCTTATACTACAATGTGTTGTTACATGACATTTTTATTTTTAAAACTTTTAAAATAAAAATTCTGAATCTATCACTGCTCTTTTTTCTGTTTAAGATTGAGCAAGGTCCATTACATGACGTACATAATATATATCAATCATAAATATGATCACTAGTACATTTAAATAATATTCTTTAAGTTTATTGTATAGTAGTACATTTGTGGGAATCTAATCTGTAAGACGATATTTTATGTTACCTTTTCAATCTTAGTTCACTTTTTGACTTATATTAATTTTAGACGTTTTCTAGCTAGATTTTGTTTTCTTTAACCAAACAAGAAGGCATGATTACTTATATTACGCCTCTCTAAAGTAAATTTTATTGATTTCATTTGTAATTAAAATTATAAATTGCAATCGTTTTCATATCAATCTGATTTGGAGATGGGGTAATTAAATCAACAAAAATGATCAATAGCGGCAATTAAGTAAATAGATATTTTTAGTGACAATTGTCATTCTTTGTATATGTCCCTAAAGCCTTTAGCGACATTGATTCTAATGACACTTAACTAATGCCGGTAAAGACTTTAACATTCTTTAGTACTAGTGTCAATATTTAATGCTACTAAAAGTTATTTTTGTTGTAGTGTCACTACATCGCAAATATTCCTACCCAGACACTAGATCAATAACAGAATTTGACATTTTCTCATTTTAGTAATGATAGGGGAATGTGTTCCAATTTGCACAAGTCATATCATAAAACTAAATGTGATGCTAGAACTTGACTTGTTAACCAACAATAATGCCCATATATAATATGTCCTTGTTGAGAATCATAAGAACATGGAAAAAGGGTAAACAAAATTTTCATTTATATAGTCTATTAATAATTTTGTCAATAGTTATACTCTAGAATCAAATATGTCTTTACAGAAGTGTGCAAAAATATCCATATTTTGGACAGAATTCCCCAAATCAAATAGGGGCTTTTTTGCTTATTTCAGTAACGGCAAGGGTATATTTGACACTATATATAGTATAATTAGAGTCAACGAGAGATATTTTGAATTCTTTTCCCTAAAAATGTAATCTTAATTTCAAAGTCACTTTTTTTAGGAAAAAAGGGGAAACTATACCCTTTAACGATGCCTCTTTTCTCGTTTAAAATTTAATAGACTTTGTGAAAAAGTACTACATAAATTGAGACAGGAAAGTACATGTTGGATTTTATGCTGTTTTGATAATTAACAAAGTAACATGAAACATATAAGTAAATCTGGTTCATAGATGCACTATCTCAAGAAGGCAAGATCACTAATGAATAAAGACAAGCATGCAATAATCAAGGAACGGATAATAATTTTGTGATAAACTCAATGAAACAATAATGTGCTAAATTGAAGAGTTAAGATTTGACTACAACACAAAAGAATCAAAGAGTTTGATTTAAAGAACGAGTTTCACTTGAATTAGAACTCAAAAGTTCAAAAGAGTTTGAATTGATGGTAAGTTTTGTACATGTGTGGAACTGAAGAGTTGGAGTTCAATTACAACACAAAAGAATCAATGAATTTAATTTGAGAATGGGTATAAAGAGATAACTAGTTTGAATTGAATGTCTTACTTGAAGTAGAACTCTAAGTCAAGAGAGTTTGAGTTTGAGGCGTTGAAGTGAAGAACAACTCTCTGAAGATTTGTGCTTAAAGGAAAGTAATGGTGATGTAATATTAGTTCACTGAGTTATGTTGCCTTCAAATATATGATAACTCAAAGACTTGAGAACACATACCTTGGAAGGTTTGTAATGAAGTTTATGATTTAGAGTTAGTTTCTTGGATTACAGACTTTTTAATCTTAAATTGTTTTGGGCTCAATGATTTGGTGAAGTTGATTCAAATTCGATAGAGATACAGGTGTAAATAAATTGTTTAGGCTCAATGACTAAGTGAAGTTGGAGTTAAATTTGATAGATATACAGGTCGTGATTTTTTACACCTTTTGAGAAAGATGTTTGTTCATGTAAAATATTATGTTATTTACTTACTATTTTGTTTGCAACAAATGTTAAATATATGAAAAATAAATTAAATTAACCACAAACAAAATATGAAGAAACAAGAATATTATCGATAAAACAATATAAGTATAGTTTTGTTCCTCCCTTGATTCTTCTCTCTGAATTTTGTCCTAGTTTGAAGCTTATTAGTAGCATGTTTCTCTAATTGAGGATGATTTGAACTTGACCTCCATAAAAGAATTTGTATATCTTCTTGAAGTACTTGACTATCAAGAAGGGTTTGACATATATATGTTGATGTTTGAATGAGTATCACAATAGTTTAGGAAATATTTGTCATGCATCGTTAACAAAATATTTTGTTTATAAACGGTGCATGTGCAATTCTGTTCCTCCCTTGATTTTTACCTCTAACCTTTCTCCATAATTTGAGAGTTGCTAGTAGCGTATTTCTTGAATTAGGGATGATTTGGACTTCTTTGATCTCCTTATGAATATCCGCAGAGTTTATGGGATATTTGAGATTTTGATCTTTATAGATATCCAAAAGTTTATGACATATTCAAGATTTTGATCTTTATGAATACCCACGAGTTTATGAATATTTGAGATTTTGATCTTTATGAATACCCAAGAGTTTATGAGATATTCGAGATTTTGATCTTTACAAATACCCAGAGGTTTATGAGATATTCAATATGCCTCTTCAAAAGGAATATTATCTTTTATCTAGGCATGAACTAGGGTTTAGGATAGAGTAACCTCCTAGAATCTAATTGAAATTAAACTCGTCTTGTAGAGTGCCAACTGAAATTAAACACGACTTGTAGAGTTACATAAAATTTTGATGTCTACATGTTCTTAATTACTGCTTTGTTCAAACACGTTAGATCGATAACCTAATTCGCACTTAGATGAAAAGTTAAGTTAAGTAACTAAACTCTAGATCGCGTAGAATAACAGTATAAGAATATTTGGCTAGCCAAATAATAGCCTTTCAAAGGTAGCAAAGGACTATTTCTTCTTCGTAGCAGTTTTTATTTTTTCAGAAAGAATCAATAGATGATAAGAGGACAATTGATCATGTGATCTATATACTGTTTGGAATAATTCTGAAGAAATTTTCAACTTAGTTAGTCGTGATGAAAGTAAAAGAATATTGTTTTGAAATTCCTTTCTTTTCTTCTTGTTCTAGTACAAGACATCTTTTGAAGATTTTATTTTATCCTCCTATCAAAAAAGTGTTAGGACCGAAAATAAGCAGGTGTAAACGCGAAAGCTAGCAATGCGGACCTCGAAAGACCACGAGTAAGAAGACAAACGAGAAATAAACCAAAAGACACAAAGATTTAACGTGGTTCGATCAATCGACCTACGTCCACAAAGGAGATGAGCAATCCACTATAAATATGAGAGTACAAAATATAGAGAGAAACAACCTCAACCAATTCACTCGGAATACATGGGAGGTTCACACAAGTGATAA
Source organism: Solanum lycopersicoides (assembly GCA_022817965.1). Taxonomy (NCBI): domain Eukaryota; kingdom Viridiplantae; phylum Streptophyta; class Magnoliopsida; order Solanales; family Solanaceae; genus Solanum; species Solanum lycopersicoides. The sequence continues at coordinate 6,097,303 of CM040621.1, read as the reverse complement.
CGTATCAAGCTTGTGACCCAGAAATTCTACCCCTAACCAAAACTCTCAAAGCCCTTAAGACTACATTGTGAATGCTGATTAAGTTAGAAGGAACATGCCTCTATTTATAGAGTCCTAAACCTTTTCCTACCAGAAAAAAGACTAGCCAATCCAAAACATTTTCCTAAAAGGAAAACCTATTTATGGTAAGAAATCCTAAAAGGAAAACTTATTTATGGTAAGAAATCAGGGCAAAATAAAACCCAACAAATCTCCCCCTTGGCCTGAATTTCTGACAAAATAAATTTGTCCACCATCTTCACTTAATCTTCAACAACTTGCTTCTCCTCTCCATAATCTCCTTTGCAAAATTTATGTCTCAACACAGAGAACCTCTCTGAAATAATTTCTCCAACATAATGTTCATTACTGTCAAAAAGGTTGTTGCTAGAACTACACCCGCCAAGATGAACACCTCTTTCTAACCTGGTTCAATCATCGTTTATCAAACCACAAAACCTCACTCCATCATTGAATCTGGCTTTGATACCACTTGTTAGGACCGAAAATAAGCAGGTGTAAACGCGGAAGCTAGCAATGCGGACCTCGAAAGACCACGAGTAAGAAGACAAACGAGAAATAAACCAAAAGACACAAAGATTTAACGTGGTTCGGTCAATTGACCTACGTCCACAAAGGAGATGAGCAATCCACTATAAATATGAGAGTACAAAATATAGAGAGAAACAACCTCAACCAATTCACTCGGAATACATAGGAGGTTCACACAAGTGATAACGTATCAAGCTTGTGACCCAGAAATTCTACCCCTAACCAAAACTCTCAAAGCCCTTAAGACTACATTGTGAATGCTGATTAAGTTAGAAGGAGCATGCCTCTATTTATAGAGTCCTAAACCTTTTCCTACCAGAAAAAAGACTAGCCAATCCAAAACCTTTTCCTAAAAGGAAAACCTATTTATGGTAAGAAATCCTAAAAGGAAAACTTATTTATGGTAAGAAATCAGGGCAAAATAAAACCCAACAAATCTCCCCCTTGGCCTGAATTTCTGACAAAATAAATTTGTCCACCATCTTCACTTAATCTTCAACAACTTGCTTCTCCTCTCCATAAGCTCCTTTGCAAAATTTATGTCTCAACACAGAGAACCTCTCTGAAACAATTTCTCCAACATAATGTTCATTACTGTCAAAAAGGTTGTTGCTAGAACTACACCCGCCAAGATGAACACCTCTTTCTAACCTGGTTCAATCATCGTTTATCAAACCACGAAACCTCACTCCATCATTGAATCTGTCTCTGATACCACTTGTTAGGACCAAAAATAAGCAGGTGTAAACGCGGAAGCTAGCAATGCGGACCTCGAAAGACCACGAGTAAGAAGACAAACGAGAAATAAACCAAAAGACACAAAGATTTAACGTGGTTCGGTCAATCGACCTACGTCCACAAAGGAGATGAGCAATCCACTATAAATATGAGAGTACAAAATATACAGAGAAACAACCTCAACCAATTCACTCGAAATACATGGGAGGTTCACACAAGTGATAACGTATCAAGCTTGTGACCCAGAAATTCTCCCCCTAACCAAAACTTTCAAAGCCCTTAAGACTACATTGTGAATGCTGATTAAGTTAGAAGGAATATGCCTCTATTTATAGAGTCCTAAACCTTTTCCTACCAGAAAAAATACTAGTCAATCCAAAACCTTTTCCTAAAAGGAAAACCTATTTATGGTAAGAAATCCTAAAAGGAAAACTTATTTATGGTAAGAAATCAGGGCAAAATAAAATCCAACAAAAAGAAGTGCCACATATATCTTGTAGACTAAAACAGATTCCATCGATTTCTATTTATTTGTCTTACTTTTTTTTACGTTCTGTTTTTTAAAAAATTAGCCACAAAAGAAAAACTGTTTTTCCATTGAAAAATGTTCAGTGGCTATACTCACAATATTTTTGATTGAATCATCAGTGAGAAAAGAAAAAATAATACTCTCTTCGTTTCATAAAGAAGGGAAAAAAGACAAATATATCTCCGAACTATCGTAAATGGTATGCAAATACCCTCCGTCATTCTTTTGGACATTGGTGTCCCTGTAGTCCATAAATTAGAGCATATATGCCCTTCACTCTAATGAAGGGGCAGGGGCATCAATGTCCCAAAAGTATGACGGCATGGGCACCAATGTCCCAAAATTATGACGACATGGGCACCAATGTCCCAAAAGTATGACGGCATGGGCACAAATTTCCCAAAAATACGACGAAGGATATTTGCATACCATTTACGATAGTTCAGGGATATATCTGTCCTTTTTCCCCATAAAGAATGGTCTAGTTCTACTTGATATGGAGTTTAAAATAATAAAGAAAACTTTTGAATCTTGTGGTCCTCAATTAAACTTATGTCAAATGTACAAAAATGTCATTTAATCTTGTGGCCTAAACATGTCAAGTTGAAAGCTAAAATTAAACTATTTTCAAAAATAGAAAGTGATCATCTTTTTGAAACAGACTAAAAAGAAAAGATGATCATTCTTTTTGAAACGCAAGAAGTAATTAATGTTTTCTTACGGAAAAAATTATATAATTTTTTGTACTTTTCTTGTTTCCCACCATATTTTTCCATTGAACCAGTTTGATGGAAAATGAATTGGAAACTAAAAATTATGTTCTATAGCAAAAATCTTTTTTTAATTCGTAGCGGAAAAATATTTTAATTTCTAATAATAAGCTTATAAATAAATTGAAATGGAGAAGTAGAATAATATATGTGACCTTTGGAGGTGCTAAGGGAGCAATATTTTCATAGATCAGCAATTCATGTACTACTTTCCCTTCCAAAGGGAATTTTAACAAAGTTTGTCTTCGTGGTACGGATAGTATAATGTGGACTTGATTTCAACATGTCAATGAGGATATATTCTTTTAAAGTAAAAAAAATAATCTCAAATTAAAAATAAGATTCTATATAAAAAAGTCACTCCAATTGGATAAAAATATAGGTTTCTTTTTTCCTTTAGATGATATATGTACACTGTGGAAATGCAACAATATTAATGTTCTAAGAATATTTTAAAGGTAGATAAGGCATGCATGCCCTTATCATGAAAAATCTAGATATATCCACCTTGTTCCAATAAGACATGTTCTCTATTTATAGCTTCATGTTTGGTTCAATTTTCTCAACAACAAATCAACCGTCAAATTCACTTCACAACTTCTTTCCTCTTTACTAAAAGCTATATACATATATCTTGGCATTTGAGCCAAACTACTCATTGTTTCTTGAAGTTGTTTCAAAAATGGATGTGGTGATGAAATTGGGAGCAACAAGTGGGGTGGTAATTTTCACCAAGAGTAGTTGTTGCATTTCTCACAGCATTGAAACCCTAATTCGTAGTTTTGGAGCAAACCCTATAATTTACGAGCTCGATACACATCCAAATGGGAAGCAAATGGAGAAGGCATTGATGGAACTAGGGTGTCAACCAAGTGTGCCAGCAATATTTATAGGGAAAGAGTTAGTTGGTGGTGCAAATGAGATAATGAGCCTTAATGTGAGGGGAAAGCTTAAACAATTGCTAATTAGGGCTAATGCCATTTGGGTATAGGAAATTAATTAATTAATAATGACTTGGTTGTAAGTGTAGGAGTTTATACAACTAATTAATCTTCTTTTTAAAAAAAATTATAATTAAAAAATACCGATCTCTCGAGGTCAAATTTTTACTTTTGACAATAAACCAACTCATTTGTAAAGTCATTTTAAGTTGTTTTTTGATGTAAAAATATTGTAATATACTTTGGTCATAGCTAGTGGCAATTTTACTTTGTACGCATCTTATTAGCATGAAATAAAGAAGTTGATAACAAATGAACATCTTTTATGTATGTAATGCATTATAATCTAAAGTATCAATAATATTGTTTTTTCTACATACGTACTTTTGTGGCTATATGCTTTATGTTTTAATCATTTAATACATTTTGAGATTGAGCAAAGTCCATCACATGAAATAAAAAAACATCAACTCTGAATAATGATCTCTTTCACCTTTAATTTACTAGAAGTATCGTGTGATCTACTCTGTTTGAGCTCAAATTTCATGAGTTCATTCGTAATGTCATAGTAAATAATATCCATAGTTTCCAAGTGAAAGATATAACTTTTGTTAGATTATCATGATTCTAGATCATTAGCTGGAACATCAACTTTGAAACGTCATACGTAATATAATAATAATAATAATAATAATAATAATAATAATAATAATAATAATAATAATAATAATAATAATTTAAAAATAATAATAATATCAAGAATGAATATGCTAGCAAAGGACTCTACTCGTTCCAATTTGCTCTAGGCATATAATATATAGTAGTACATGAGAATGTGTGATACGCTAGAAATCGACATTGTTAAATCAATAATAACAATAATGCAATAATTAAATAATCTTCGAAAGAGTTAGATTTGGTTCTTGTGGAATCAAACTAAACAAAAGATAAATCAACATGAATATTTGATAGAAAGATAATTAGTACAAAATAAAAGTCAAGATAGTATCTTGATAGGTGAAATTAATTAGGCAAATCATAAAATGGTTTCATATTCTTAACCTTGACAGTTTTGACATATATTGATGTCAAGGATGACATCAAGATGAATTCATTCCTATAAATAGGTAGCTCTTAATTAAGTGTGATTAGAACCAATATCGCTAAAAGCTTTAGGGACATATACAAAGACTGTTAATTGTTGCTAAAATATATTTAGCGATAATTAAATATTAATTATCACTAATGATCATTTTTTATGTAGTGAATGTCGTACCTCGCAAGTAATAGTACTTGAAATATTTTGAATACAAGTCATGATATTCTTCATTTGCAAAGGGATATTGTAGTTAGCTTTGATCATCTCAAAACATATCTTCGAATCACATTCCAATATTACATTGTAATGTTTCATAAATATGACCTTTAATTTGGTTTTATCTGACATCTATGCCTTCTAATTTTGGATGCACAAATAGGCACTTTAACTTGTATAGAATTGAAAAAGTAAATTCACATGTTCTACATGATAATTCACGTTCTATGCAAACATCTTATGTGGCGTCCTACATGTACCATGTCACATAGGACGCATGTGTCGGTTTTCTTTAACTTTATACAAATTTAAGTGTCTACTTGTATATATTCAATAGATACTAGATAATGCCAAATTAAATGTCATATTTATGTATTATGTCTATATTAATCGACTAATCGTTACATTTCAATACATTTACCTAGGAAAAATAGAGTACTATGATAATATGTGGCCTTTCGAAATGGTAAGGGATCAAGCATTTTTCTGGATCAGTACTAATTGTACTACATTCCCTTTCTTGATATATCTACTTTATACCAAAGGGAATTTTAATCAAATTTGTCTATAGTACAGATCGTATAATTAATGTGGACTTGATTTCAACAACACGTCTATATGAGGATATATATTCTTAATAGATTTCATTTTTTTTTCTCAAATTAAAAGTAATATTCTATTGAAAAAGATTACTCCATAGCTGGACATATAGATTTCTTTTTCCTTTAGCAGATATATTTACAGCAGGGATTTCACAAAATACATACATTTCGTTCTTACAGAAACTTAAATAATCATAATGCAACATTTATAATTATTGAAGTTAGTCAGTTAGTTGATAATCTGATCTTTTGTCTTCTTGGTGAAGGTTCGATTTTTCACGTTATAATCTTTTGCCCCAATTTTTGTTACTTTCTCTAACCTAATTAATGTGACTTACTATTTCCTTTTTAGTCAGTTCTAAAAAGAATGACATATGCATTTATATATTTAGTAACATCTAACTATAAAATGTATATTTTATTCTTAATGAAATGATTTACAGTCATACAAATTTATATCATTCATTTGGAACCACAAGTTTTAAAAGTCTTTCTTTTCTTTTTTAAACTTCGTGACGAGTGAAACTACTTAAAAGGAGGGAGTATAAAAAAAGACTAAAAATGAGAGAGAGAGAGAAAAAAAAAAAAAAATCTAGACAATCCAAAAGGGAACAATGTTATTGGAATATTTTAAAGGTGATGATCATATTCTATTCATTTTTCATGCATGCCCTTTTATCATACAAGTGATCAAGAACAATCTAGATATATCCATCAACTTGTTATTCTTCAACCAATTTTCATTTATTTTTTTTTAGCTAACATAATGCATCTATATATAGCTTCATGGAAGGTCCAATTTTCTCAACTACAAATCAAGTTTCAAATTCACTTCACAGTTTTTTGTGGCCTTCACAACTTCTTTCCTCTTCACTAAAAGCTATTTAAATATCTTGGCATTTTGTCCAAACTACTAATTAATTATTTCTTGAAGTTGTTTAAACATGGATATGGTGATGAAGTTGGGAGCAACAAGTGGGGTGGTAATTTTCACCAAGAGTAGTTGTTGCATTTCTCACTGCATTGAAACCCTAATTCGTAGTTTTGGAGCAAACCCTATAATTTACGAGCTCGATACACATCCAAATGGGAAGCAAATGGAGAAGGCATTGATGGAACTAGGGTGTCAACCAAGTGTGCCAGCAATATTTATAGGGAAAGAGTTAGTTGGTGGTGCAAATGAGATAATGAGCCTTAATGTGAGGGGAAAGCTTAAACAATTGCTAATTAGGGCTAATGCCATTTGGGTATAGGAAATTAATTAATTAATAAATGACTAGCTATGTATATAGCAATTAGTCTAATAATTAGAGTTTTGATAATAAATTTACCACCTTATTATATATAGGGAGTCTTTTTGTTTTCTCCTACATTTTGCTTCTTGATGTATAAATAAATTTTATATACTTAGGTCATGTTTAGTCTTTTCTTTTGGCAATCTAGTGGCAATTTTTCTTTTTTCACACATGAAAGATATCAATAACAATGAGCTTCTTGATGTATTGAATTTTAATCTAAAGTATCAAATTATATCGTATAACTATAGCACTTTGTGTGGCTACATGTTCTATCATTTTAACATTTATGTGTGGATCCATGCCTCAAGTTGTTTCACTACTTCTTATTATTTATATATTTCGGGATTTAGCAAGGTCCATCATTCATCAATTTTTACTAATGAAAATAATTAAGTATCAAAATATGTGGGGAGACTGATATTTACATCTTAAAATTAAAGAGTGCTTTCCAAATTAATTTAATTTTGAGTTTTTGACCTTTTAAATTAGGGGAGATTAATTACGTGGATCGATAAACAAACATATACTAATTAATTAGCTAATATAGCTATAGTCTGAATTAATTACGATTCACATCTTAAGTTTAGATGTAATTATTTACGTCACATCTCTCCTCTCTTCCTCTCTCTCGCCTCTCTCCTCTTTTCTGCACATACAAATACAAATTATCAAATGCAAAGTATACATATACATATACATATATAATTATATGACATATATACATATACAATTACTCTCTCCACTCTCTGTCCTCTCTCGCTCGCCTCTTTCCTCCTCCCAATCTCGTTCTCTAGATATACAAATACAAATACATATGTATACCAGTTGCATATATACAATTATCTGGCAGATATACATATACAGTTCGCTTTTCTCCACTCTCCGCCCTCTCTCGCTCGCTTCTCTCATCTCTCTCTCAATCTCGCTTGTCAGATATACAAATACATATATATACCAGTATATATATATATATATATATATATATATATATATATATATATATATATATATATATATATATATCTTCTAATACTGATACTTTTAAATTTATTAAAGGTTCATTTGTATGTACTTCTTTCCTTTTTTGAGTTATTATTCCTAACTGTGTTTCTATACAACTTATACATCCTTCTATAAAACATTTACTACATTTAGCTCTTTTATATTTACTTGGATACCATTTGCACCAATTACATGGGTTACTATCTAGTCATGTATCTTTTTCAAAATTATGTTCACATTCTATAATATTCATAAAATTAATTTGTAAATCATCTATATTTAAATTTTCTATTCCTATTTCATTAATTAATTCTTCTCCTTCTGAATTAGAAGAATCTTCTTCTTTATTGTTTTCATCTATATCAATACTTACTATAGAGTAAATACTTTCATTATCTGACATATATTCATCTACATTTAATAATGTTTCGTTAAATTCTTCTACTAATTGAGCATTTCTAGTCTTTGCATTATATCTTTTAGGACAAGTGTTTGCTAAATGTTCTATACTTCCACATGTAAAACATTCTAACTTATTCTTATAATTTCTGTCTGTTCTATATTTTCTAACATGTCTATCCCTATTTAAATATGGTTTTCTAGCTGAAGATTTTCTAAGAAAATATCCTTTTTTATTATATCTTCTATTATATTGTGGATTGTATTTTTTATATCTTTTCTTTTTGTATTTATTTTATCATAATTTTGAGTTGTATATATTATATCTTTACAGAAATTCATTTCATTCTGTTTTAATTATTTTTGTATTTGTAAATTAGTACATTTTTCTTGTAATATTTCCATTATATGTTGTATTCTATGTCCTATTGACCATTTTGCTTGAGGGTTTTGGGCTACTCCATCTCTTTTAGTCCATCTATCTTCTATTTCTCTTCCTAAAGCTCCAGGTAATTTATTAAATAATTTTTTACCTAAATCTTGATCAAATGCATTTCCACTAATTGTACAATAATAGAAATAATCATTTAAAAATTTTTTTATATAATACCAATTACTTATACTTAATTGTTCTAGTTTTATTACTGCGTTTCTTTGTAAAGCTACTAATCCACTATTTGGGTCTTCTCCTGTTATTAATGTATGTATTTTATTTGTAAAATTATATGGGTTTGGTCCTAATGATACTAAATACTGAAATTCTGATGGGAATTCTACTTTATAAGCTTCCCATAGAGCTTTAGTTGATTCTCCTAAAAATGTTTCTAAGTATTTATACATTGTTTCTGCATCAGTTTCTGTATAGTTTTTTATAAAGTCTGCTACTACTATTCCTTTTCATAAGTCTATTACTGAATTCCATCTTTGTGGATCATGTGCAGCTATATTTAAATTTTTTCCTTTACTTCCTCCTTCTTGGAGTATTATTGGTTCTTCTATAGGCATTCTTTTTCCCATAGGTTTAACTTCTGTTATTGGAACATCTCCTTGTCTATATACTCTTCTACGTGGTATATTTCCTGTACTATTATCTGCAGTATAAGCTTGTTCATTTGTTCTTTGAAATGGACTACTAGAACTTTCTGTTTCCATTAATTCTTTTTGACTGAATATAGATTCTATCTCAGATATTTCACTATCATTTTCTTGTATTTCTGTCATTATTTTATTAGCTTTTTCTAATTTTTCTTGTAAATTTGTTTCTAATCTATAACCTTTATTATCTGTTCTTTTTTCACAGGTTTTAAAATGTAATGTTACCTGTTCTAAGTTTAAATCTTTTAATTTACATCCCTTGCATGTAAATAATCTATTTTTATTATTTTTACATATTTCTTTTGCTTTTTCTATAGCTAAATCTACTTCATAATCTTCTTCTAATATTATTTCTATATTCATACCTTCTAAAGGTAATTCTTCTATAACACTTTCTTCTTCAATGTCTTTTTGAGCTTCATAATTATAGTCTGTAAATCTAATTGAAGGTTCACCTTTAGAATTTGTATATATTAAATGAGAGTCTGGTGTTAAAGCTTCTTTTTCTTTGAAATCACCTAATTTCCATTCTAACCCTGCGTATTCTTCAGGATTTATCTTTATAGGTTTTATTAATTTTATCCCTTTATTTCCCATTACTTCTACTACATCTTTTATTTGTAATTTAAATCTAGTATTACTACTATCTGTCATTTTTCCTAAAAATCCTACACACATTAATAAATTCTTTTCACTATGGATTTCTTCATATCCTTTAGTTTGTATTCCTATTCTAATGTGATTTCCGAATTCATTTAAATTCATCATAAAATCTGGGCTTATATAAAAAATTCCTCCATTATTAGTCATATCTACTTCTGTTAATCCTATAATTGCCTTTTTTATATGTGACGATCTTTTATCATATATTGTAATTACTGTTTTTGTTCCTAAATTTTTTCTAGTTAATCCTTTAATTCCTATAACTATTAATCCCATATGCATTAAGTCTTTTTTAACATATTTTATTTCTTTTACAGATTCAGAGTTTATGAGTGGTAAAGATACAGAAGTCTTTCCCAATACTGACAATTGTTCTTCTCTATAATGTCTATATAGTTGAGATTTTGAATTTGTATTATATAAAACTTTTGGATTTAATAAATTTAATTGATTTTGTTGAAAGATTTGTATATCCTTGTCTGTATCTATTATTTTATCTAATTGTTGATTATTATCTTCTTTTGTCTTTCTATTTAGTATTTTTGACAAAAAGTTATTACTTATACTATTCTGGGTGTAACTTGGTCCTGGTCTTTCTTGTCTTTTATTTCTTGATCTAGTTGGAAAAATGTCCATTTTTGCTTTTTTTTAATTATTTTCTCTTTTTGTGGAGTAATTTCTATTTTAGTTAATTTTTCTATTAATTCTTCCACTCCGGTTGTGTTTATATTTTTACCTTCTAATTTTTCTTTTTTATCTATCTTATTATGTAATTGTAATAAAAGTGATATTATTATATTATTTTGTTTTATGATAATTTGATCTTATTTTGAAGGTGGATTAAATTCTTTATAATCTAATGGAAGAGTTATTCTTTTTTCTATTAATGTTATTGCTTCTTTATAAGTCTCTGTTTCTATTAAATCTATCATGAAAGAACTATTTCTTTTATTGATGCTAATTCTGTATTTATTTCTTGTAATTTTATAATTAAAGTATTATTAACTTCTTCTCTTAATCTATTATTTAATTTTTTAGTTAATTCTACTCCTTGTTCTTTTAAATAGTCTAAATTTTCTTCTATCTTATTAAAAGTTTGTTTTTGTCTATTTTGGGTTTCTTCTTGTTATTATAATTTTGTTATTATGTTCTTTAATTTTTTCACTGAGGTTTATTATTAAATCTATTAAAGTATTATATTGAGGATCTTCTGTATGTAAACTATGATCTCCACTGTCAAAATTACACTTTATAATACTTTCTCCTTTTAATCTTTTAAATCTCTTTTCTATAGTTATTTGTAGATCTAAATATTCTAGGCTTTTTAATGAAGCTATTTTTACTATTATTATTTTATCCTAAAGTAGTTGGTTTATAATATTCACTAAAAAAATTATTCTTTGAGTATACGTATCAATATCACTCCTAAGTCCTTGTAATTCCCATTTTAAAGCATTTATATATTCTTCGTTGTTTATATCATATTCAAAATAGAAATTTTTTGGTTTAAAGTTGTTTTCGTATATATAGATATATGCTTCTATTGCCTTTTCTGCTCTTTGTAATCTTTGTTTTTCTTTTCTTTCTCTATGTATATTTTTATAATTTATTCTTATTATTTTAGCAAAAAGAAGATTTCTCATATATATTTTTTAATTACAATTTTTCTAGATATAAGATGTCTTACTAATTTCTTTTCTAATATTTTAGCTAAGAAAAATATATAATCTAATTTATTACTAATTTCCTTTTTAGAACTTATTGAGCTTGTTGTTTTTAGATCTTTTAACAATATATCTGAATCTAAATATAAACTTAATAATTCTCTTTTCACTTTTTTATATTCTTTAGTATTTTTATAGGGTCTTCTCATATATTATCCTACAGAATTATAATAATAAGGATTATTTTTAATAATTTTAATTCTTTCTATTACTTCTCTGACTTCAAAATTTACTTGATTTAATTCTTCACGTATTTGATTTTGATTTTGTCTAATGGTTTCTCTAAGGGTTTTTACCGAATATTTATATGTATAGGTTAAAGATAGTCTTAAATCTAAGGTAAAAAGATGACTTTCTAAAGATTTTTTATATAATTTAACTATTTTTAAATGCTGTCTATTATAAATAAAGTTATATGATAAGCAAAGGTTTTTCTAGAATAATAATCTTTTTTCATATAATTTTGTTGGTCTATTCAAGATCACTAGCTCTGATACCAAAATGAGGGGAGGGGGTATATTTTAATAGATATTTCAATAAATTTTTCTTTAAACTTTAATGTTGTAAAATTCTACTCAGTACTCCTTCACTCTCTTGTTCTATTATATAATTATCATTTTAGTTTCTAGTTTTTCTTCCCTTATATATATATATATATATATATATATATATATATATATATATATATTTTTTTTTTTTTTTTTTAATTATGGACTCTGTCCATTCATGAATCTATTATTACTGTTCATCTCTTTCCCTTAGCTTTTGTTCTTAAAAGTAATCTTCTTTAACCAAACCCCGGATTTGGTCATTCATCGTTCATTTAAGAACATTCAAGCTGACCTAACAATGTTCTAGGAATTTACAGGTTAATCCATCGATACTTTTAAGAGGCTAAGAGACTAACCATATGATAAGTAACATAGATTCATGATAACATTCATAAATTCATATACAAATAATTAACATATGTAATTAAAACACACATAATTTACATATATGGGAAGTTTTACTAGAAACATAAATATGAAAACTTACATTATTAGAACAGAGTGAAGTTTCCTTTCGGGAAACCCGAACGACTTCCAAAAGAACTTTACAAAAGTTTTAAAACAAACTTAAAAGAAAGTTAATAATAGAATAATAATTAGTAAAAAGAAAAAATATTGAACAAACAATAGATAATCAGGAATTAATGAATGAAGAATCTAATACTCTAATATGTAATCAAGATAAAAATATAAATACTGTTAAAGTATTAGCAAGACTTCAAATCGGAAAATATGAACTAGAAACTTTAGCATTAATAGATTCAGGATGTACAAAAAGTATTTTAAATAAGAAAATAGTACCACCAGAATTAATAAAGACTTTAGAAAAACCACTTGCTGCTATGCAGATGGATAGAACACATAATATATATAAATATTACATAGATAAAGCACAAGTTAGTTTTTTAAATACTTGTTCCGAATTCTATAAACCTACCTATAAAATGGATAAAATATGGGTAAGAGATCTAGATATAAGAGTAGATTTTGTTTTAGGACTAGATTTCATACTATATAATAAAGGCGGCACTTTAATAACAAATGATGGAATACTTTTCATGAAAAACATTACTTATACTTCTGTCTTAACTAATAAAATTAATACTCAAATAACACATAAAGAAAAATGTTGTGAGAATTGTGAAAATAATATACAATGCACTAAAACAGGATGTAATATATTATATGAAGATATATTTGAATTAGATGAAGAAGATATAGTCAGTAAAAACTATGTTTTAATAGAAATGGAAACAGAATTATATAATTTTAAGACAGGAATCCAAACAATAGGACAAATCAGAAATCAACAAGATCTAGATAATATAGTAAATTTTTTAGATCAAATAGAAATAATAGGAGAAAAACCTTTAAAACATTGGGAAAATAATCAAATAGTATGTAAGTTAGATATCATAAATCCAGAATATATAATAAAAACAGCTTCTATAGAAGCTACAAATCAAGATTTAGAAGATTTTAGAATACAAATTAAAGAATTATTAGAATTAGGAGTAATAAGAAGGTCTACTTCAAAACATAGATCAGCAGCATTTATGGTAAGAAATCATAGTGAAATAGTTAGAGAAAAGGCTAGAATGGTTATAAATTACAAAAGACTAAATGATAATACTAGAACAGATGGATATAAATTACCAGACAAAACAGAGTTAATAAATAGAATTCAAGGTAAAATGATCTTTAGTAAATTTGATTGTAAGTCAGGCTATTGGCAAATAAAAATGCATCGAGATAGTATAGAATGGACAGCTTTTACCTGTCCTGAAGGACATTTTGAATGGTTAGTTATGCCATTTGGATTAAAAACAGCACCTCCAATTTTTCAAAGAAAAATGGATCAAATATTTGGAGAATATAAAAGATTTGTTTTAGTATATGTAGATGATATTTTAGTGTTTAGTAAAGATATAAAAGAACACTTAGGACATTTACAAACAGTTTTTAGGTTATTTGTTAATAATGGAATAATAATTAGTAAAAAGAAAATAGAATTATGTAAAAATTATATAAATTTTCTAGGAATTATTTTAGGAGAAGGAAAAGTTAAACTACAACCTCATATAGCTAAAAAAGCTCTAGACATGCCAGACAAATTAAATAATTTAAAGGATTTACAAAAATTCTTAGGTATAATTAATTATGCAAGACCATTTATTAAAGATTTAGGAAAATTAGCAGGACCATTATACTCTAAGACAGGATCTAAGGGACAAAGAAATTTTAATATTGAAGATATAAAATTAGTACAAAACATAAAAGAAAAAAAAAAAATATTCCTGATCTTAATATGCCATTAGAATCAGATTATTTAAGAATAGAGACAGATGGAAGTTTTGACGGATGGGGTGCAGTATTAAAATCAAGACCACATAAATATAGTTCTAAAAAAGAAGAAAAAATATGTGCTTATCAAAGTGGGAAATTCAAAGAAAAAGGCAATAAAGCTAGTATAGATGTTGAAATCTTAGCTGTAATATATGGTTTAAATAGTTTTAGAATTTATATTTTAAATAAACCAGAAATATTAATAAGAACAGATTGTGAAGCTATAGTAAAATTTCACCAGAAAATTAATGATAAAACTAGTAGCAGAAGAAGATGGTTAAATTTTTTAGATACTATATCAATTTATAATTCTATAACTTTTGAGCATATTAAAGGAAATGATAATAGTATTGCAGATCAATTAAGTAGATTATTGATTAAAGTTTAAATTTTAAATTTTACAGAATGAGACCATCCTTCCAAGACAAGGGCAAAGGAGTTCAACCTCCAACCCCAGATTTTTCAGACTTATACAAACAGACAGTATTATCTAATTTACATTTTAGACCAATAAATAAAATGGAGGATAATAAAATAGAAAGGTTACAATTTGGACAACATAATTTAATAGCATATGAGTCATCTAATATGACTTTTAGACACTTGCCTATATACCAGCTAGATAAACAACATAAATGTTTAATAGACAATATTTGGATAGCTCATAATAAAAAAGACACTAAATATATAATTGTTGTATTAAATGCTTTAGGATATTACTTTTCTACTAAAAATAAAGAAAATAAGTTTAAATATTATGTTGTAATACATGGTAAGACAAATGGAGTTTTTCAAACTTGGATAGAAGTATTAGACTCTATTAAAGGAATTTCTAAACCACTTTTTAAAGGATTTAATGATTTTACTGAAGCATTAGACTATGCTAGGGGAGTCTTAGGTCCAAACTATTATATCTCTCCCTCTCTTAAACAGAATCCAGACAAAATTCCTCAATACCATATTCAAAAAGACACAGACAAAATTATTTTTTTTGATCATTGTTCTTCAATGACCGAAGCCTTCAAGAGATTAAATTATAAGAATGAGGTACTGTTACAAGAAAATCTCCAGATAAAAGAAAGAATTGCAAAAATGGAGAATGATTTGAAGACTAAAGACACCCAGATCAACATACAGGGTTTTCCATCCCCAAGAAAAATGGATGAGATGGGTGTACATTCCCCTCTGAATGTAAATAAATCCACTGTATCGGATAGAGATACAGCTAGTCCGGTTCAAACGGTGGTCGGTAAAGACTTATCAAACCTGTTAATGGCTGTCACTTTGCCAAAAAGTGAAAAAGATGAAGGCTCATCTTCCAGAAGACGTTTACCACTCTCATTTACTCAGACTCTTAGACAAAAAACCAAAAAATCCCAAAAAAAATAAAAATCTAGAATCTATTATAACCAAAACAGTAGAAAAAATACTTAAAGAACAACAAGAAAAAGACAAATATATAAACCCAAGCCCAATACAAAGTCCAAGACAAAATTCAGTTTCAAGCCCAAATAATTCAGATGATTTTTCAGACCCAATACAATTTGCTCAAGATCCAAACGATGATGACTCTGGTATGAGTTTTGATTCAACTGCCTTACACAACTTAGACACTTAAAAAAAAAAAATTATTATATGTAATATAGTAGTTTTGTTTAAAAGAGGAATGCCTCTTTTTCAAAAAATGTGAGTCCCACTTACTCACTACCACACATGTGTGGAAAAACTGTTGGGACGCGTCTTTACTTTATTTTAAAATAGATAGGCACTAAGTAAGAGATAAGGATAAGTATTAGACTTTTTGTATAGGACAGACAATAAGTGATACTGGTACAGTAATGAATCAGACAAAGGACTGATAATAATGCAAAAGAAGGAATCATTTCACGTGCGATGGGGCCCAAGGAGTACCCGGCGGAAAAGATAAGATTCTTTTTCATTTTGAAGTCCATAATTGTGTATATAAAGAAGACATTATCAGAAGAAGAAGGTAGAGCGAAAAAATCCACCACCAGCAAATCCCAAGTTTTCCCAAAGATCCTTCCTCTTCAGAATTACTTAAAAAAAAAAGAAAAAAAATTTAGTTCTTTCTTTTAAGTTTGTTTTAAAACTTTTGTAAAGTTCTTTTGGAAGTCGTTCGGGTTTCCCGAAAGGGAAACTTCACTCTGTTCTAATAATGTAAGTTTTCATATTTATGTTTCTAGTAAAACTTACCATATATGTAAATTATGTGTGTTTTAATTACATATGTTAATTATTTGTATATGAATTTATGAATGTTATCATGAATCTATGTTACTTATTATATGGTTAGTCTCTTAGCCTCTTAAAAGTATCGATGGATTAACCTGTAAATTCCTAGGACATTGTTAGGTCAGCTTGAATGTTCTTAAATGAACGATGAATGACCAAATCCGGGGTGTGGTTAAAGAAGATTACTTTTAAGAACAAAAGCTAAGGGAAAGAGATGAACAGTAATAATAGATTCATGAATGGACAGAGTCCATAATTAAAAAAAAAATATAATATATATATATATATATATATATATATATATATATATATATAAGGAAAGAAAAACTTGATAATTACATAATAGAACAAGAGAGTGAAGGGGAGTACTGAGTAGGATTTTACAACATTAAAGTTTATATATATATATATATATGTATGTATGTATATATATTTGAGAGATATACATATGCAATTCATCTCTCTCTACTCTCTTGCTCGCTTCTCGATCTCCTTCCTCTAACATGTACCTACGAATCGTAATTAACAAATTATAGTTACGAAACATGACTAAGTTTTTTTAGTGGCTATATGGAAAAACTCCTCTTAAAATTATATTAATTTTGTCATTCATTTTTGAGGAATTGACACAGACATACAACTATTATATATAATTGGCAATATATAGCCAAATAATAATTAGCAATTAATAGCCCGAAATAAAATTAGCACGTATTAGCCTAGAAGAAATAAAACCAACGTTTTATAGTTTTTTTCCTTTAACCAACCTCCATTAATTAAGGAGATGTGGAATTATTTTTTCTCCTTGTTTTTAACTCCTATAATTAAGGAAGTTAACTTTTCAATTTCTTTAAATTCTCAAACTCAACTTTATTTAACCGTGTATTGGAAAAAAATAGTAACACAATTTACAGAAACATAAAGATATATTTGATTGCAATTTTATGAATTAACTTTTTTTACCAAAAAACAATAATTAGTTTATTAGAAAACCTATTGCCTACTTTTAAGGAGTGAAATATATATATTTATTAATTAACCTATTAAAAAGGGGAAAATTGTATGAAATAGCAAACTATTAATTCAAATTAAATGTTATAGCCATAGTTTATTTTAATTGTAATTCGCAGCAAACATTTCCTTTTTTTGCCATCTGATTTAGTATACAATTAGCCATTTTTGGTATATGATTAGTCATTTTATACAGTTCGGTATAAAATGTATAAATTGCGTTTATATTTGTATAAAGCGAGAGAAAAGAGTATATACATATACAAATACATATATTTCCGTCCTATACAGTTATAATTATGCAAATTCAGATTTTATTATACAAATTACCGTGTATAAATAAATTTATACAAAACTAAACAATTGTATAAAATTGAATGTTTGTAGCAAATTATACAAATCAAAAGCTCCATAGCAAACATAAAATTTGCTAAGGAGCGCAATTATGCAAACTATAGCTATAACATACAAATATGATTTTTATGTTTGCTATATGTGAAAGTAGCTCATTAAAAAAAGGTTACACAAACTTTTAAGGAATGAGTTTTTTAAATTTTTTTAAATAACTTATTAAAAGATTGTGACTACTTTTAAGGTAAGAAAAATTATTATTAATGATCTAACGTGTAATAATTATCACATAATCAATAATAATTAATAAAATTGTATTAAATGACATTTTATTAGAAACTGTAATAATACAAAGGCATAAATTATACAATAATTAAGTTGTGATTACATAATGTATACATAAAAAAGAATATGTATACACAAAAAAATATTCATAAAAATAAACGCGTAGATTTTATTGATGTATACAGTAATTGTAGCATGTATACATAAATTTTATATTGTATATATAAGAATATTACCATCAATTATATGTATTAGTTATTACTATAATGAATACAAGAATGAGATTAATATGACACATATATAAATTTTATTCATTAATTGTAGATGTGATTTTTTTATGTATACGGTAACTGCACTATGTATACATTAGTTCGTATTCATCGTGTATTCAGTGATTTGTATTCACATAATAAACTAGTATACTTTAACTTAAATTGAGATTATACTTTATTACTATACATTGGGTTGTATTCAACAAAATCATCATTCTGATTTTTTACGAAGATCTTTCTTACCCATGAAGTTGAGAACAAAAATTTCAAAAAACTATTACCTGAATTTTCATCAAAAAAAAGTTTTAAAAACTTTAATTCCACAAATGACGAAATTTCAAAATTAATGGGCAAGAAATGCTACATAATTATCTACTAAAAAAAATTATTGGAAGGATCAATCAATAAATATTCAGTTATATCTGATTCGCATAGACATAGTAAATTTGGAGAATAAGAGAAAATTTAGAAGAGAAACAAATTTACATAAGAAATGAATTTTAGAAAGAAAACAAAAAAATGTTGAATAATCTAAACAATTAATTTGACAAAAACAAAATTATATATAAAGATGATTTTTAGAAGTATCCATGAAAAAACATATTGTCAAATCTGATTTTCATAAACAGATTGAATTAATGAGAAAAGTTGAAATTAGATAGAAAATTATGTATAGAAGAATGAAAAGGATTCTGGAAAGAGAAAAAGGAGACAAAAAAAAAAAGAACTCTATTTTAAAATTGTTGACAAAATAAAAAAAAAAGAGGTAAATAGGGATGATAAAACAATAATTGTTGAGAACGTGTTTGAGAAAATCACATTAGATTAATCACACAAAAAGTTGTCCACATTTATAAAAAAAATTAATTAGATTAATTTTTAGAGTTAAATTAGGTTGTGTTGATTCAATAATTAAAATTTTTTAATTTAGATATTTGAAAATAACACAAAAAGAACTAGAAGTTTGTAATATTTCTCTTATTAATATGGTGAAAAAGAACATTTTAAAATAATGGTCAAAGTTCAAATAATTTGAATTGAGAGACACAAAAAAGATAGTACATATTTTGGGACGGAGTCTGTAATGATAGCTTTGATGGAATAGAGAAGGCAATTCCGGCAAAAATGGAATAGGAGATGTGATAAGAGATAAATACGGAAATTGGATTGTGGAATTCATGCGGTGATGGAATCGAGATTTTTACTAAGCCGCTCAAAATATGAAAAAATAAAAGTATGAACTAGCCGAAGTAATTTCAACAACTATTATATATACATAAAAATAAAATTAACCATATATAAATAATATAATTTTTCGCTAAAAGAGGTTTGGATGAACCTCGTAACCCCAAGTTATTAGCTCCGCCGCGAATTCGTAGGCAACATTTTTGAAGCAACATTATGTATTACATTTTGAATTGTTGATTCCTTAACCAGAGAAAATAGACTACTACAATAATTATTTGACCTTTCGAGGTAGCAAGGGTTTTGTTGTTTTTTTTGGATGAGAAGAGATCAATTTGTAATTTTAACAAAGTTTGTCACGTATCAACCAAAGTTTCTATGTGGTACGGATGTGAGGATATATTCTGAAAAAGATTGAGTGAATGGGTCAAAACCTACACATTTAAAGTATTTCACTATTTTGAGTTTAATTTATATATACCTGAATTATCACCAAGTGTTTGTCGAAACATATCTCGGGATATACTTAAAAATGATGAAACGAGAAGACGTTTTTTTTTTCAACAAAAAAAGAAAAAGCATGAAAAGGAACTAACATAAAAAAACAAAATCTATTAAGATAAACTTTAGCTAGTGACATATATATATATATGTTCTTGGAATATTTTAAAGGTGATAGATTTTATTCTTTTCATTTTCAGCCTGAGTATGTTATGCTATATTAGAATCCAGATAAGGCACAAAATATGCCTTATTATCATACAAGTGTAAAATCAAGAACAATCTAGATATATCACATCATCAACTTGTAATTCTTTGAAATTTCACTTTTTTTTCTCTTTTAGCTCACATAATGCCTCTATATATAGCTTCATTTTAGGTTCAATTTTCTCAACAACCATTCAAGCCTCAAATTCACTTCAAAAACCTTCACTATTTCTTCTAACTTTCATAATTTCTTTAATTTCCTCTTTACTAAAAGTTACAAATCTTGACATACATTTGGCCAAACTATACTCATTATTTCTTTAAGTTGTTTAAAAATGGATTTGGTGATGAAGTTGGGAGCATCAAGTGGGGTGGTGATTTTCACCAAGAGTACTTGTTGCATTTCTCACAGCATTGAAACCCTAATTCGTAGTTTTGGAGCAAACCCTATAATTTACGAGCTCGATACACATCCAAATGGGAAGCAAATGGAGAAGGCATTGACTGAATTAGGGTGTCAACCAAGTGTGCCAGCAATATTTATAGGGAAAGAGTTAATTGGTGGTGCAAATGAGATAATGAGCCTTAATGTGAGGGGCAAACTTAAACAATTGCTCATTAGGGCTAATGCAATTTGGGTATAGAAATTAATTAATAATGACTATAGGCTATAGCTATGAAACATAGAAATTCTAGCTCTCATATATTTCTTCTTGAGATATAAATAAAAAGTTACACTTTGGTCATATACGTAGGTCATGGTTAGTCTTTTCTTTTTTGGCAATCTAGTGACATATCTTTATGTATTGGATTTTAATCTAAAGTATCAATGATATCATATTATACTACTTTGTGTGGCTACATGTTCTATCATTTTTAACATTTTGAGATAGGGCAAGGTTCTATCGTATGTAGTTTTTTAGATCATACAACAGATTATTCATGTGCAAATCAAAATACAGTTCTTGTTCGAGCATAAACATAAATATTATCAAACTCTTATTTATACTCCAGCTCTAAAACCTTAACGTGCAAAGGTACAAGTATATCTTGATTCTAGGTCATAAATCATAATGATGTCAAAATTATGTAATAATTTTCCCTTTTACTAAGGGTTTCTGTTGAAGCATCCAATATAAATAATAAGTGATACATTTAGTTAAACATGTTAATTAGAGTTGCTGAGCTGGCATTAGTTTGTTAGAAGCAATTACCAACTACACGATGTATAAATAGGGCCCTTAGTGCAGAATGAACAAACAATCATCTTCTTCAATCAATGCAATTTACATTTCTTTTCTCTCTGATCTGAATTGTTAACATGGTATCAGAGCAGGTGCTTTGCACCAAAAACTTCTGAAAAATTTTCCGCAAAATAGCTAGATCTAGATCAGAATTATGATCGAGGAAAGTGTGAATGTTCAGCCATAGGCAACAACAATGATCGATCACAATCATGTTCTATATTTGCAGGCTTCGGATACTCCAGGATCGATTCTAGTTCCAACTCAGTTGTCTGGGGCTTAAAATTATGGATTGTGGAGCAGATCGATGAGGATTGCTCTGCACGGAAAAGGAAAACTCGGTTTCGTGAATGAAGCCTGCAAAAGGGAAACACAACGGAACTATTTGAAGGATTTATGGGATAAATGTGATGCCATTGTACATTCATGGATCATGAACTCTGTTTCGAAACACTTGCTGAACGAAATAGTATATGGATCCAATGCACATGCTGTGTGGGAAGACCTCAAGGAGAGATTCAACAAGGTGAATCGTATGAGAATTTTTCAGCTACACAAGGAAATTGCTACTATGTCTCAAGGTACGGATTTTGTTTCTATATATCACTCTAAGTTGAAGGAGTTATGGGATGAGTATGATATGATTGTACCAGTGCCAAGCTGTGGATGTGATAAATCGAAGGATTATGTAGAACACCTTCAGGAACAGAGATTGTTGCAATTTCTAACTGGTTTGAATGATTCGTATGATCATACTAGGAGGCAGATCTTACTGAAAATTGTTGCTCCTTCAGTAAATCAGGCATATGCAATGATCATTGAGGTAGAAAGTGACAAATCTATTGGTGTGAACTCTCTGAAACAACTTGATCCTTTGGCAATAAATTTTGGCCGTGGAAGAGGTCATGCATATCAAGGATCTACTAGTAGAGGACAACCATATCAAGGTGCTATTGGAAGAGGACAACCTTACAACGGTAAAAAACCTTTTCTAGTGTGTGATTGGTGCCAGAAGATAGGACATACTCAGGAACATTGCTGGAAAATAATTGGATATCCAAACGATGAACAAGATAAAAAGAAAAGTCATACTGCTGTAAATAATGTGACTGGTGAGAATGTTTATAAACAACCAAGAGGCATGAAAGAAAAGGCAACTACTGAGCATGGAAGAAGAGGAATCATGTTTAATGATGAGCAGTATAAACAAATCATTGGTCTGCTAAGCAAGGATGCCAACACCAGTTCTACTCAACAGGCTCAACAATGCCATGATCACCAGGGGAGCATGACAGGTATGACTGCATGTTTTATGTCACAAATAGCAGTTGGTGAATGGATTGTGGATTCAGGAGCAACACACCATGTTACAACAGACATAAAAAGGTTAGAAGAAATCATCCAAACTTTAGGTAAAGCAGAAGATAAAGTACAGCTTGGCACAGGGCATAAGGCAAATATTACACATATTGGCAACTTAAAATTGTTTGATGATAAAGTTTTGAAAGATGTGTTACATGTTCCAGACTTTAAATTCAATTTATTGTCGGTAGCTAAACTAACTAAGGAGCTTCACTGTGCTGTTACTTTCCTTCCTGATCTATGTGTGTTTCAGGATCTCTCCAGTGGCAAGGTCAAGGGGACTGGTAGAATGAAAGATGGTCTATACATTCTTAATGATGCTATTAAGAGTTTGAGTCATACTAGTAATAAAAGCATACATATTACTACAACAGCAAAGAGGAAGGATGAAGTTGATCTATGGCATAGAAGGTTAGGGCACACTTCATCAACTACCATGAAGAAGATAGATTTTCTGTCTAATGCAGATGCTAGTTTTTCACAAACTAAGTGTTGTATTTGTCCATTAGCTAAGCAGGTTAGACTAATGTTTCCACATAGTATATCAAGGTCTGATGCTACATTTTCTCTTGTACACATTGATTTGTGGGGACCTTATAAGACATCAACCTTTGATAACAACAAATATTTTCTAACTATTGTGGATGACTATAGTAGATATACATGGCTGTATTTGTTGCAACTCAAATCTGAAGTAATTGTTGTCTTGAAAGTTTTCTTAGGTATGGTTAAAAATCAGTTTAGTAAACTGGTTAAAGTGGTTCGGACAGACAATGGCACAGAGTTTTTCAACTCTCAATGTCACAACTTGTTCCAAGAACTTGGCATTATTCATCAAAGTAGTTGTGTGCATACACCACAACAAAATGGTGTGGTTGAAAGGAAACATAAACACATTATCGATACAGCCAGAGCCTTAAGATTTCAGGCACATCTTTCTATAAAATATTGGGGATTTTGTGTTAAGGCTGCTGTGTATATCATCAACAGATTGCCTTCAACTGTTCTGGGAGGCAAAATTCCATGTGAAGTGTTTTTTGATAAGAAAATGTCCATCCAACACCTTCGAGTTATAGGATGTCTATGTTATGCTTCTAATGTTTCCAAGGGAGATAAGTTTAGTGAAAGGGCTAGAGTTGCAGTCTTAATGGGTTTTTCTGAAACAAAAAAGGGATACATATTATTTGACATTATTTTTAAGCAGTTTTTTGTGAGTAGGGATGTATCTTTTTGAGAGGATGTTTTTCCATTTCGAGATGTTCACAAATCCTTATTTCATGGAGGAGCCTACCAGTTTGAGGACCTACAATTACAGGTGGTTTCTGAAGTACATTTTCGTTTGACACAAGTAGTTGATTCCCCTTTGGTTGATTCACTTGGGGTCAGTGGTGATGGCTTTGCTGCTCTTGATGATGCACCTGCAGGTGGGGATGAAATTGAAGGTGCACATGCAGGAAATTCACAAGATGCAAGTAATTCAACTGAAAGTGCTGGTAATTCAACTGAAAGTGCTGATTCAATTCCGGATGTAGGAAATTCAGAATATGCAAGTAATTCAACTGAAAGTGTTGATTCAATTCTGGTTGACATTGAAGGAAATTCAGATTCTAATAACACTTTGCCATCCAAGGAACTAACCAGAAGGTCTACAAGAACTGTAAAACAACCCATCTGGATGCAAGATTATGTTTCAACCAAGCCCAAAAGTTCTGCAACTTATCCTCTATCGAGTTACTTATCCTATGATGCTGTTTCAACACCTTATAAGAGCTTTTTTGCAAAATTTTCTATACTAGTGGAACCTAGTACCTTCAAGGAAGCCGTTCAAGATCCCAGGTGGATAGATGCAATGCAGAAAGAAATCCAGGCCGTGGAAGCAAATAACACTTGGGAAGTTGTACCCCTTCCTGATGGTAAGCATGTTGTGGGGTCAAAATGGGTTTACAAAATCAAGTACCTGGCTGATGAAAGTGTTGAACGATTTAAAGCCAGGCTTGTAGCTAAGGTTTATAGCCAAAGATAAGGTTTGGATTATCATGATACTTTTTCCAGTTGCAAAAATGGTTACAGTAAGATCCATAATTGCTTTGGCTGTTTCAAAAAGATGGCACATGTTTCAAATGGATGTCTATAATGCTTTTTTACAGGGAGATCTTGATGAGGAAGTGTACATGCAATTACCACAAGGTTTTGATAAGCAGGGTAAGCACAAAAATGAAGTTTGCAAACTTAAAAAATCTCTTTATGGGCTCAAACAAGCTTCAAGACAATGGAATCTTAAACTAACTAAGGCACTCATATCAACTGGTTTTGTCCAGAGTAACCATGATTATTCTTTATTCACTATGAAAAAGGGGTTCGACATAGTGCTAATATTGGTGTATGTAGATGACTTGCTAATTACTGGCAGTAGTATGGCTTTAATTGATGAAGCAAAAGCCATACTGCATCAGAAGTTTAAAGTTAAGGACTTAGGCTCCTTAAAATACTTTCTGGGAATTGAAGTACTCAGATCTACTAGAGATGTGTTGTTGAACCAAAGAAAATACATATTAGAGATCATATCGGAGATGGGACTAGGAGGTGCCAGACCAGCTCTCACTCCCATTGAAGTGAATCAGAAACTGACAACCTATGAGTATGATGTTGCAGTGGGGGTTACAACTGATGAGTTATTTGCAGACGTGACTGCATACCAAAGACTTATTGGAAAGTTGTTGTATGTGACAATCACTAGGCCAGATGTTAGCTTTGTTGTGCAGACTTTGAGTCAGTTTATGCAACAACCAAAAATATCACACTGGGATGCTGCTGTAAGGGTGGTCAGATATTTAAAATTTTCTCCTGGTCAAGAAATCCTCCTAAAGGGAAATTCAGCCCAAACTATCACATGCTGGTGTGATTCAGACTGGCATCTTGTCCTAATACCAGAAAATCAGTGACTGGCTTTGTCATCAAGTTTGGTGATTCATTGATTTCGTGGAAGTTAAAAAAGCAAGCCACAATTTCTAGAAGTTCCGCTGAAGCCGAGTATCGGAGTATGGCAGCAGCAGTGGCAGAAATAACTTGGCTACTAAGCTTGTTTAAGGAGCTGGGGACTGAGATTAAGTAGCCAGTATGCATTTTTACTGATAGCAAATCTGCTATGCAAATTGCTAAAAATCCCATATTTCATGAACGCACGAAGCACATCGAGATAGATTGTCATTTCATTCGTGACAAGATCAAAGAAGGAACAGTGGAAGCTGTTTATGTTGGCACAAAAGAACAACAAGCTGACCTTCTTACCAAGGGCCTTAGTCGATCTCAACATGTTTATTTGTTAGGCAAGCTGGGAGTATTTGATCTCTTCGCATCCTCCAGCTTGAGGGGGAGTGTTGAAGCATCCAATATAAATAATAAGTGATACATTTAGTTAAACATGTTAATTAGAGTTGCTGAGCTGGCATTAGTTTGTTAGAAGCAGCTACCAACTACACGATGTATAAATAGGGCCCTTAGTGCAGAATGAACAAACAATCATCTTCTTCAATCAATGCAATTTACATTTCTTTTCTCTCTGGTCTGAATTGTTAACAGTTTTTCGAATAAAATATCTTAATTATTGTTATATTACTCGTTCCTCATCATGTAAAGATTTCCAATAAAAAAATTTGAATGGTCCTGAACAACTCAAGATATTAATGTTTAACATAATATATAGTTTAAGTTAAAATTATTGAATTCTATATAACTCATAATAACTATAACGGTAGTTTCACCTCCGGATAACCAATTCGAATATCTTTTCGATTATCCAAATAATAAGAACAACGTGTTCTATAAGGTTGAGACCACATAATGCATATTGCAAATATTCTTGCCCACAAATTAAAATTAGTTTTGACTTTTGACTTAAGTGGTGACTTACATATGAATGAAATCTTCTAGCCATTAATAGGAAAAATTGTTATTTTCCATTTGCATGCAATGGTAGGGGAATAAAACGCCGCCCTATAAAAAAATTAGTTTATATATAAGGTTAGAAATCGAGATCTCTATCAGAAATAGTAATATTGTATTTCAATTTGCACCAGGTATATTATAGGAGAACATGTGAATATTGTCTTGGGACGCCAGAACTCGAACATGTTAACAAATGAATATGTTCAATATTAATATATTTGAACTTTCTTAATTGGCTCATTCTGAAAGAATATATATACAACATATTCGATTTGTCATTTCCTTCTTAAAAATATTTTCTAAGCTCTTTTATTTAATTTCTTACTAGCCTTTCGAAGGTAGCAAAGGACAATTTTTATTTTTTAAAATTACCACTTTTTTTTCTAAGAATGAATCAATTGATGATAAGAAAATGACTGATCATGTAATGTACCGTTGGAATATTTGATAAGAGTTTTCTATCGAGTTAGTCATGATAAAAAAATTGAAAGGGTGTAGCGGGGAATTTCATAAGGTACTTGCTTGATGGAATAACTAATTAAGCGGCTCCTTTTATTCGATATTTGTATTAAAGCTCAATTATATTAAGTTTGTACGAAAAAATCTCACATTTAAAGGGTAAATGTTTTCAACAAATGTGTAGAGCTCTTTTAGCTTCTGAATCTTAGATTATATTAAATTGAAAAATTATTTGAGTGTAATTAGCTTTTAAACCATTTGCTTAGCATATTTATTTATTTTCATCTTATACTATGTATTATAAAGAATAACTGCATAAACTATATTAACCATCTAGGCAACATAACAAACTAATCTATATCAACAACAAATTAATAAAATCTCAATGCATAATAGTATATACTTAATTACTACTAATATTAGTTGTGGTAGTACTATCAACAACATAATTAATTTTTAAGAATAGAAACATCAAGAATTACATAAGGTAACATAATTAGACCAAATAAAAAGGGTAAGATAGAGAGAGGGGCTCATGACTCTTTAAAAGAGTACAAAAAATATTGAGAGAATAATTTTATAAGTGATATATAATATCCAAGGAGTACTAGTTTAATTGAACCAAATTTTATAAGTGATATATTATATCCAAAGAGTACTAGTTTAATTTAACCAGTCTTAGAACGAGGAGGTGATCGTTTGCGTGAACGTTTTGCTTGTTGTGCAGAGATTGTTATTCGATAAGTTGTTACTTCCTCCGTCTCATTTTATGTGACAACATTTGACCGGACACGAGTTTAAGAAATAAAGAAGACTTTGAAATGTTTATCAAATTGCCCTTCAAAAAAGTAAATTCACTTTTCTCTCTCTTCATAAATGTATTAGAGTAGTATAATTTAATTAAGTGGGACCAACAAGGGTAAAAAAGGAACTGTACCTTAAAAAAAAAAAAAAAAATTTGAAGAAACACGATTTTATTGATAAATATTGTGGGTACAATTATGTTGATCCCTAGATTCTTCTCTCATCAGATATTTATCCATAATTTGAGACGGAGGGACGGAGGTTTTCTATTTACAAACGTCCCTCCTTCTTGCTCTTGGGCTTTTTCGTGTTCATTTTTCACTATTGGGCCTTGTAATAGTATTTGTTCATTTTTGGGAAATTTTTCAAAATGTCAATATTTTAACATTTAAGAGGGCTCATTAGCAAACTTTCAATATTTAATAGAAATGTCAAATTTTACTTTGTTATGTATCTTATTTATGTTTTTATTATTTGTTTTTATTTAAAGAATATAATTAGTTAATAACAAAAGGGAGAGAATCAAGGGAGAGAATCAAGGGAGAGAATATTTCAGAAAAAAGGTAAGTATCACTTAATTTTCTCATCAGTTACATTTTCAAAGAAAACTTAAACTTTGTTCTTTTTTTTTTCTCCAGAATTTTTACCTTTTAAAATTGTATTCATTTCAAAATATATTCTATTTATATTCATTATAGTTTTTTATTAGTTTGTATTCATTCCAAATGTATCTATATAGTTATTTAAGAAATATATTTGTATTCATATTTTTTTTCCTCTGTAATTATTTTTTTCTTCAAAAATCTTGTATTTCGTATTCATTTCAATATGTATTTTATTTGTATTTCTATTTATTCTAATTTTTATTTAGAATTTTTTATAATAATATATAAAATACAACAAAATAGTTTGATGAAAAAGTGAGAATGAAATATAAAATTGAAAAGAAATAATTGAATATTTGGTGTAATCATTCTTAAATAAAATACATAACTAGTTCACATACCTTTAGAATAAATACAAATTAGAAAAAAATGTCAAATTCATAAACTATGCAACATAATTTTTGAATGAATACAAATATTAATTGTATACATACGATTTTAAATACAAATTGAGAAATGATACAAAATTCTGAAATTTATTATATATATATATATATAATATATATATATATATATATATATATATATATATATATATATTATATATATATATATATATTAAAAAAAAGAAACTAATAGGATTTTGTTCTTCATGTAAATAATATACATATCTAGTTAGTATACATTTGGGATGGATTCAATTAGGAACAAATACAAGATTCATAACTATACAACATGAGATTTTGAATGAATACAATTATTAATAGCATACATACTAATTTGAATATTAATTGAGAAAGGATACAAAATTCTAAGAAAAAATTATAAATACAAATACATAAAACTTTCATAGCATACAATACAAATTTAACAAAAGTTCATTAATAAAATCTAAAATATCATAGTCATGTAAAATGTATTCATAAATTATTGAATATCTACAAATGTGAAAAAATATAAAGGAATGAATAGAAAATGATACATTATCAAAATTAACAAAAACTGACCCCAAAATACAATAATAAAATAACAACTGAATACAAAATACAAACTAATAAATATTGCACAATGTACATAACAAGAAATTTACAAATATATTCAGTACACATTGTTGAACAAATTGTTCTTTAACTTCAACTCAACATGCAAAAATCTAAACATGTAAAAAATATTTAAATACCTCTTCATCAACAATTTGGTCTTCTCCGTCATTTTCTTGTACCCTACGAGTTACATTTTCAATCTGAATTTGATGAAGACTTTGTTCTTGTCGTCTCTCTTTCCTAATTTTAGAAGCAGATTTTACAATATCCGTTATTTCTTGAGTAATACATAGATTAAATGATGAAAAATCACTAGAAACCATTTTACTAAGATGAATAGTGTCTCTTAGAATCATTAATTGAAGAGTGTTTTATAGTTCTAAACGAGAATTATCCTACTTTCACCAATGATTTAAACAACAATAAAATCAAAAAATAAATCTAAATTGATAACGATGAAAATATCTTAATTAGAGGAATGTGTGTGAATTCAGATTTTGAAGATAAAAAAAACATTTCGGTAGAAGATAATAAGAAAATTGGGGTTGAAGATAAGAAGGATTTGAAGGTTGAATAGGAATATGAATAGAAAAATATGGAGAGAGAGAATTTTAAATATGGAGAGAGAGAATTTTATTTTTTTTAATTATGGGAAGAGAGAGATATGAGGAAAATTTGCAGATTTTAATTTTTTTAAAATTAAAATAATTTGGAAAAAGTGAACTATGGATATACATGGAAATGTAAATATATTAATTTTTTAGGAGATAAAATAGGGGTTTAATTAGGATACATATTCTTTTTCAAAATAATGACATTTTTGACATTTTAACTAATATTTTTAAAGTAGTGAGTTTTTTACTAATTAAGTTATTAATTTTGACTAGTTTGCTAATTTTTGCTTCATTTTTTGCTTCATTTTTTGCTTCATTTTTCACCATATTTAGTTCATTTTTCATCATTTGATGTTCATCGCCTGGTTCAGACAAAACTGAATAAAATGTACCCAAAATCAGTTCAACACTTCACAATAGTATTATTAGGGTCAATAGTACTAATTAAAAATATTTTTTTCGATCATAATTTTATATTTTCGTATCATAATATTCTAGTATATCTTATATATTAAAAAGAATTTATAGATATTTGAAGGACAGAAATGCAAGACAACGTATTTGAAGGACAAAATTTAAAATCTGCAATTAATAAATGTTACTACTACTACTACACTATAATAATAACTACGTTTTATATTATATAGATTTTCACTAATAAATCGGTTCACAATAATTTTCAAAAGGTCAAAATATTCCTAATGTTTGTAATTTGTATTCCAAGCTGGAAAATTGGTAGGAGAGGGGCAAATATAAGACGAAATTAATTAACTATTCGAATCTTCGTTGAAACAGTTATAGGTGTCAATAGATCAATTTCACTAGCTGAACACTTTTTTACTTTCCAATATGCGCAAATAAAGATGACAAATATATTGCACAGGAAAAATATAAGACAAATCGAATACTCCCAAAGTTAAATTTAAAAAAGAAATAGTATATGAAATTAAATGAAGTAGAACATTATATTAAAATTAATTTCTAGAAAAGATTATAATCTTCAATAGATATATATATTCCAACATACATTTAGAAGGTTTTCCACATGATATGAAGGATTCAAATATAACTCTAATTTTGCTCTTCATTTATATGCACTCAACTTACTTATTTAGAAGGTTTTCCACATGATATGAAGGATTCAAATATAACTCTAATTTTGCTCTTCATTTATATGCACTCAACTTACTTTTTTTGTGTGTGTATATTCTCTCCGTCCGGAATTGTTTGTCATGTTGCGCTTTTCGAAAGTCAATTTGACTGATTTTCAAAGTTAAATTAAATCACATTAATTTGATATTTTAAACAAAAAAATTAGATATTTTAAAACTATATGAAAAGTACTATAAATTGCAATTTTTTGCATATGAATATGCTGAAAAAATACATCTTAAAATATTAATCAAAGTTTTTATAATTTAACTCTAAAAATAAAAATCATAATAAATAATAGCGGACGAACGGAGTATGAATTATCACAAGGCTCAATAGAGCCTTGTGATAACTGTTTTCATTTATTACTACTTTTTATTTATTAAACTATTTTAATAGAGCATAAGAACAATGTGATTTTGTAAATTAGTAATATAATATTGAAGAATCCTAGGAAACTACGTGACAACGTGTTAGTACTAAAATATTCAAATAAGTACGTTGGAATATTGACTGGAAATGGAATTCCCACCTAATCTTTTTCTCTACTTTACTCGTTGTGAGAGACTTGTCTATTTTTATATTAAAACGGGGAAAAAGAAAAGTCGGTCTTAGTGATTTGACAATACCAAATGAAAGGATAGTTGAATAAAAGTTATTTCATCAATAATAGATTGATTTTTTCAAGGCATACTTTTTGCTTGTCCTTTCTTTATTTTATCAATGAAATAGCTAAGATGACTATAATTGAATATATAGAGAGAGAGATATTTATCACACAAATAGCTTGAATGTTACCTGGCATATTAATTTTCCCTTTGAATCGTTAGGAGAAACTCAATTTAAAGGAAGTTTTGATGTTTATAATTTAATTTTCTTCTTTGACTTTTATATTTTTGTATTATTGTATCATTATAAAGTATATATATTATGAATTATGTGATGTACATAGAATACTTTTAGTCATCTCTAAAAAAAATTTCTTTGTTTTTATCAACTAGTAAAAATTTATTACTTTATTAAAATTGATAAGATGAGATTTATATTTATTTAATAAAAAATCGATAAACACTCTATCACGTGATGGTCTAATTTAAATCCTGCTACCTCTTCAATTCCCATCTAGTTTAAATTTAGGAAATTTTCTCTAAGTATATTTAATTCAAGTATTGAACACTTTACATGTTAAATAACAATATTTGATTAAATTATTTGTCATGTCAGTGGTCATTATTTCTTTCACATGTTCTATACATTTTATTTCTTTATGTGTATACTCACCTAGTATCAACCCAACTATGATTAAAGAATGACCAGGACAAATACTTGACCAAGCAAATAAGAAACACTATAATTACAGGCTGTTTGGGTGGTTATTTGTTTTGTTTTTTAATTATAGTTTAAATATAATGTTTGTTTTGATTTATCATAGGTAATATTGATAAAAATTGCATTTTATATAATAATTGATTTGGAGTGATAGAAACATTACCTTACATTTTCCCTTCATTTTGACTCTGTTTATTATTGTTAATAATATTTGTCCTTTACAACAACAAATAAAGGATTCAACGGCAAACAATTAAGAAGTCGTTTTGTATAGGGTATAAAGTATAATAATTTAGTAATTAAATACATAATTATTTTATTTTGTGATTGATTGGAAGTATTAGGTAGTTTTTAAATTATTTATCCCAATATTTATAATTTAGTGACGAGATAAATTATTCAATATACATGGTGAAATAATAATTTATCATGGGATGACAGATGACTTATCTCGAGATAATTAACTTCGAGTTAAGTTGTTACCAACCAAACAAAAATAATAAATATGGATATTCATAACCAACACTCTATCAATGCCGCTATAGGCTTTAGCGACTCTTGACAACTGCTATTAAATATTTTTGCAGCTATAAATAGGAAAATTTATTGCCACTAACGACACGTCGAGAAACAACACAATATATCAAATTATTGTATATTCATATCAAAACAATACAATATATCATAATAATTCAATACATTATGAAATAATACGTAGCAATAAATCAGAGGAAATCGATTTTTTCACATAAGATCCCTGCTGCCGGTCTTGAAATCAGGAGGTGGTCGTTGGCGTGGACGTTTTACTTGTTGTGAAGTTGTTCCTATATTTCTATATGTTGTTATTTTTACCCTAGATTCCATTACAAACACTTGTTCTACTTTTGCATTTTCCACTTCATTTTTCACAATTTGCCCTAATTGTGCATTTTTTTGTTCATCTATCACTAGTACTCCTTGGCTTTGTGCATAATCTTGATGTTGTTCTTGTCTTTGTCCTTGTGCATTTGTTGTGGATTCATCTAGAGGAACTGGTTCTTGATCTTTGTCATTTTCTGGTTTTATACAAATTTGAAGAGAGTATATATCAAAATGAGTTTCACAATAGCACAAAACTTGTAATATGGTTGATTTGATAGAGTCAGAAATTTAGTGAAAGATGTGTAAAATTAAGTATATACATTTTTTTTGGAACCCTAGAATAATCCGCATCCTCTATAATCTCTGTCACAATATCTGCTCTTCGGGTGAGCACTGGGTAAACCCCCTATTGTACGGTGTAATAGTCTGTAAACTACATAGGAAATGTAAATCATACTATGCAAATTTTGTGCGACATGCTCAACTCAGAAGGCATTGAAGGGAGATTGATCTCAAATCATCCTTGTGAATAACCACCCTCCGAACCAATTATATACTTATAATAGCTAAAATGTAATTTCTAAACATCATATAATCTTTCAATAAAGAAAATGTATTGAATTACCCTTCGTTCAAGGTGGCTTCACTCCTAACTACCATTGTTTTTCGTCTTAAACAAGTTTGGAACAGCTATATGAATATACTGACTTGTCAATTCATGATTATTTTTCTAGAGAGAACTAAAGGTTAAAATATACCCTACGTCCCTACCTATCATTTAAGACAAATTAATTCATAATAAAATAGACCCCCTGCACCTAACATTTAAGACAATTCAATTTATAATAATTGTTCAGTATCATGTGCTTCAAATTATTGCAAATAAAAAATGATTAATTTAAATTTTAAGGGTAATCTTGGATTCTTCATTTGTCTACGCCTCTCTGATCCTAAGGAATGTCATTTCGTATTTATTTATTTATTTAGAAATTACACTATTTAGTTAGGTTAAAATTTTAATTATATATACATATACGTACATTTATTTGTTTGATTCATATTTTTCTTTTTTATATCTTTTTATTTTCTATTTGACATTTTTTTTTGTAAAAAATTGACTTTACCACTAAATTTTTCCGCAGCAATTGTTTGAGCTATGCTAGATCCCTATAAAAAAGCTGTGAATTATATGAGATATTTTCTTGAGAATTAGTATGAAAATCCACATGAAAGTTATTTTTTTTGTAAATTTTCATATTAATTCCCAGGAAATAATTCACATTTTTTTTTATATTTAGATAACCATTAGAAAGAGGGACAAATAAGAGAGTAATTAACCGTATCGGGCATTCATGGACTAAATGGTAAATACATGACAAATCAAATATATCAGAGGTAAATTTCAGGCATTGAGTTGATTCGATGAAAAAATAAAATAAAATTTAAAATCATATTTTATAGCATAGGATTTCTAACTTGTGATCGAGAAAACCTTTATTTCTAAGAATGAATATATATCAAAACTATAAGAGTGTACTTGGAGAAATGAAGAGATCTTATCCAATTTGGATAAACTTTTTCCCTCTTTCAATATAAGCAAAATAAATGTTTCCCTAAGTAAAAGAAGTTCGATTCAGAGAACACTTTTTTTTGTTTTTAAGAAAAAAATAAAAAATATTAAGTTGTTGAAGTTAAAAGATCATAACCTTCAATATGTTTCAACATACCTTTAGAAGGTTTTCCACATGATATAAATGATTCAAATAGAACTCTTATCTTGCTCTTCATTTCTATGTACTCAACTTAGCTTAATTAGCTAACTTTATTTTTCTGTGTGTTGTGAATTTTCTCAATAGGACCAATGAGCTTTAATATATAGGAGAATAATTGTTGTCAATTATGGGTGTGTTTGGTACGGAGCAAAATGTTTTCCACGGAAAACAAGTAGATTTTAGATTTATTTTCTCATATTTGGTTGGTGAGTAGAAAATATTTTTTCGAAAATGATTTTTAGTGTTTGATTTATGAATGAAAAATATTTTTGAGAGATATCTTTTATTTTTAGTAGAGTAAAAAATTATTTATGAAATTAAAAATATTTTTTAAAAATAAAGTTATTATTTTTTTGGAATGGGAGTGGGGGTGGGTGGGGTGGGGGTGGTGGGTGGGGGGAGGGGGGAAAAATAAAAATTTAAAGTGGATAGTATTTTTAAAAAATAAAATTAATTTTTTTGGGGGGTTGGGGTGGGTGAGGGGCTGGCCGAGGGTAGGAGTTTAAAAATAAAAATTTAAAGTTGAAAATATTTTTAAAAAGCAAAATTAATTTTTTGGGGAGGCGGTGGGGTTTGCGGTTGGAGGTGGGTGGGTGGGTGGGGGAGGTGAGGGATCGGGTGAAAAAATAAAATTTTGAAATTGAAAATAATTTTTTAAAATTGATGTTTTTTCCAAAAAAAATATAATTTAAAATTGGAGGAGAGTTTTGGAAAATTTTTTACTTAATTTTGTAAGGGAAGTCATTTTTTTCTTAATTTTGAGAAAAATGAATTGATTTAGAAAAACATTTTTCAAAACTTTTATTTCAACCAAATATGGAAAAATTGGAATTCCTTTCATACCAAACACTCTATTAGTTGTACTGACATATCACATATAGATAGAATAAATAATTTATTAATGAAAAATATATTTTAAGATATGAATTAAAAATAATTTCAAAAATCAATCAATATTCAAATAATATATGAAACGTGACAGCGTGTTGCTACTAAAATATTCAAATAAGTATATTTCTTTTGAGTAAGACAATTGACTGACTTTGACTGACTTTGACTGGAAAAGAAGTTCCGTAATCGAATTTTCTTTTAATTATTGTTCTTTAGTTTAATCGAATCTAATTCACATGACCATATATACATAAATATTTTGAATCGAGAATCTATCGCAGAAATATATATATATATATATATATATATATATATATATATATATATATATATATATATATATAAATTTTAATAAAAATATAAGGCTTATGAAAATAATAGAGGGATCGAATCTCCACCTAACTCCATTTCTATCTATTAAAAATAATTTAATTTTGTAGTTGTAAATTATTTTTTTATCTAATTTATGAGATTATATTAAATATGTTGTTATATATGAATCAGATAGATCAATATTGTTGTCTACCCATTATTCTTACTACTTTTTTCTTCCTAAGATACGTGTCACTCTTTGTAAATTGATTGATTTTTAAAATTAAATTAAATTGAAATAATATAATTATTTTCAATTAAAATTTTGATAATCAAAAATCTAAAAAAAAGTATTATAAATCATAATTTTTCTTATATCAATATGGTAATTAAAATATACTATAAAACATTTGATTAAAATTTAAGTAATTTGACTATGAAATTTAAAAAAGTTCATTTTGAGATGGAGTGAGTATTCCGATGGACTCTGTCGGTTAATTAATTTTAAAAAGATACACACAAATTTCTAAATTCTTATTATCTTAAATTAAAAATAAAATTATAATTAAATTATTTCGTATTACATTCTTTTTAAGATAGAATAAACAAATTATGAACCAAGAAAAAAGTTGAATTTCTTGAAATAATATATAGTCACAAAAATATTACTTCCTCCGTTTCAAAAAGAATGTTTCTATTTTTTTTTTAATCTGTTTAAAAAAGAATGACTCATTTCCTTTTATGGCAACACTTTAACTATAATTTTTTACGTGGCATGTTTAAGGCCACAAGATTAAAGGACATTTTGGTACATTTGACATAAATTTAATTCAGAACCTAAACATTAAAAAATATTCTTTCTTTTCTTAAATTTCGTTCCAAGTTAAACTAGACTATTCTTTTTTAAACAGAGGGAATAATTATTTTCAACCAGTCTTAGGAGATGGAGCTGGTCTTTTGCTTGGAGGTTTTGAAACTTTTGCTCTTGCTCCATTTGGAAGTTCAAAATCATCATCATTCTCTTCTTCTTCTTGTTCATCTTTTTCTTGTCCAATATCATCACTTGGTGGTATATTTGTTGGTTGTTCTTGATTTTGTGTATTATTTCCATCTTCATTTACTACTATATGTCCTTGATCTTGAACATCACTTTTTGGCTCAGCTTTGTCTTCTTTTGGCACATGTATTATTATTAGTCCCAAGTCATATCCTAGTGGTACATTTCTTGCTAGCCCTTGGTCATTTTCTGACAAGATTGAGCATACATATATATATCAAAAATTATTTCAAGAAAATCATGGAAACATTATAAATGTGTTGTCTCTAATAGTTTAAGCTTTTGATGTTTGCAAAAGATTTTGCGAGTTAACCTCAGGGGCGGAGGCAGCGTATAACCCTCTCAGCGAAAAAATATTACTATTTATACATGATTAAAATTATTTTTTTAGGTATGTATAATAAATGTCGAACCCTCTCATACTTATTCGTATGTTTACTTCTCAGATTTTGAACCCCCTCGGCGAAAAAATATTACTATTTATACATGATTAAAATTATTTTTTTAGGTATGTATAATAAATGTCGAACTCTTTCACTCTTATTCGTATGTTTACTTCTCAGATTTTGAACTCCCTCGTTAAAATATCTAACTCCGCAACTGATCACACCATATATAAATGTTAACGCTATTTTAGCCCAACAATTGATATCAACGACAATAATATGGTGAAATGAGTATATGTAGATAGCATGATAGTAGTTTTTAATTACTCTTACCATTAGAAGCAAGGTTTTTAAATATATCTTGATTCTTCGTATCTTCGATGAAAATGGCCATCTTGCTTTTTTCACTTTAGCTATTATCTCCCTTGATTAGATCATAAATGTTAGAAAAGCTCAATACATACTTTTTCCTTAAAATATAATATATAGTTGGAGAATTATACAAGTGGATTAGTTAGTAAATCATTATATAATTAGCATTCACACGAGTCTTTCTATAATTCCTATGGAGAAGTTTGAAATGAGGGCAATGATTAGATTTTCAATTGTACCATATTCATGTGTGAACGTAGAAGTTTTCAACTAACAATTTGATACAATTTTGATTAATTTATGTTGGTCTATTCAACTATGTATCTTATAAAGAAGTCAACATGTTTTGGGTAGACTTGATACCAAGGAAAATGTTTTTTTTTAAAAGAAAAAATGCTTTTTAGAAAAAAGTTTTTTTTTTTTGTGTGTGTGTTTAGTACCTAAAATATTACTTTCTCTTTTAAATTTATTTGTCCTATTTTTCAGATTTCTTTTTTTAATGCTAGGATTTCAATTAATTGGAGTGATTTAGGGTGTGTTTGGTATGGAGGAAAATGTTTTCCATGGAAAATGTTTTCATGGAAAATAAGTAGATTTTGGACTTATTTTCTCATGTTTGGTTGGTGAGTAGAAAATATTTTTCGGAGATGATTTTTAGTGTTTGATTTATGAATGAAAAATATTTTTGAGGGACATCTTTTATTTTTACTAGAGTAAAAAATAATTTATGAAATTGAAAATATTTTTTAAAAATAAATTTTTTTTTTTTGGGGGGGTGGTGGGTGTGGGGTGGGGTGGGGGCAGGGGGAGGGGGTAGGAGTGAAAAATAAGATTTTGAAGTTGATAGTATTTTTAAAAAACAAAATTAATTTTTTTTGGGGGGGGTGGCTGACCGGGGGGGAGGGGTAGGAGTTTAAAAATAAAAATTTGAAGTTAAAAATATTTTTTAAAAAAAAAATTAATTTTTTGGGGAGGTGGTGGGTTTGGGGGGCTGGCCGGGGGTGGGGGGGATCAGGGATCGGGTGAAAAAATAAAATTTTGAAATTGATGTTTTTTTCAAAAAAAATTGTAATTTGAAATTGGAAGAGAATTTTGGAAAATATTTTCCGTAATTTTTGAAGGGAAGTCATTTTCCTTAATTTTGAGGAAAATGAGTTGATTTGAAAAACATTTTCCAAAACTTTTGTCCCAACCAAAAATGAGAAAATTGAAAAACATTTTCCAGAAAATGTTTTCCTTCATACCAAACACACTCCTAAGATATGTAAAGCTAATTCAGAAATCGCTCGCCACTCTCAGTGATCTCGCTTCTTACTCTTCCTCGCCTCTCTCACTTTATACAAACGCAATGTATAAATTGTGTTTGTGTTTGTATAAAGCGAGAGAAAACTGTATATACAAATACAAATGCATATCATTTCGTCCTATACACTTATAATTATACAATACAAATCTTTCCTGTCCATTTTTCTTTTGCCTTTTCTTCTATTTCGTTTTATACAAACACAAATATACAAAATACAATGGATAATTTGTGTTGTTAAAGCGAAAGAGAGAAATTTGATATACAAATATTTTAATTCGATTCAATTGTATAAAATTCAAATTTTATGCAGATATACAAACACAATCATTGATATATATATATAGTAATTACATACATATATATATACGATTATCTAATTGATATACATACACAATCGATGCATTTTTTATTCATTACTTTCTTGGTATTTTTCCGAAGGATTAAAGGATAAATACGAGTTTTATATCGCCTAGACATTTTGTGTAAGGAATTGAAAAAAAAGAAGAAAAGGTATTTATAGAGAGATTAAGCCTTAAAACTAAGGTTGAATAACTACCTTTTATTAAAATTAAAGAGTAACTTTCACATATAGCAAATATAAATATTAAATTTGTATGACATAAGACATAACTATAGTTTGCATAATTGTGCTCCATAGCAAACATAAATATGTGTATTTCGTTACATATACAAAAGAAAACAGTTGTATAATTTCGTTATACATATACAAAAAAAAAAGTAGTTGTATAATCTTCTTTGGTATACATATACGTACAAAAGATCAATTGTATAATATGTGTTTGTATAAAGCGAGAAATAGAGAAAGACAAAAGAAAATTGGGCAGCGAAAAATCATATTTGTATATATAATCATAAGTGTATAGGACGAAAATATATGTATTTGTATTTGTATATATAATTTTCTCTCGTTTTATACAAACACAAACACAATGTATACATTTATGTTTGTATAAAGTGAGAGAGGCGAGTAGCGAGCGAGATCTGGGAGAGGGCAACGAAATATATGTATATACATATAATTTTTTGTCGCTTTATACAAACACAAACACATTTTATACATTTATGTTTTTGTATAAAGTGAGAGAGGCGAGTGAGCGAGCGAGATCTGGGAGAGTGGAGAGCGAGACCTGGGAGATCAGGGGAGAGAGGGGAACGAAAATATATGTATATACACAATTTTCTCTCGATTTATACAAACACAAATACATTTTATACATTTGCGTTTGTATAAAAGCGAAAGAGGTGAAGGAGAGAATAAGAGTGACGAGTATGATTCACTGTAAGAGAGGCGCAATGGCAACAGTTTGCTATGGGATACAATAAAATCAAACTATGATTATAACATTTAATTTGAATTAATAATTTGATATTATATATACAATTTTTCCTTTGTTAAAACAGACCTTTAGAACCATATGAGAAATTATGAATTTCAAGTCATGATACCTAGTAGCTACTCGTTCATATAATAATATTCACATAATAGTTGTATATACGTGTATAAACAAAGTCACAAATCGATTACTAATTTATAAAAGTTTAAGTTACATATGGGTGTAATTGTACAAATAAATGTTGCACAATTAAATTGTTCCTTTTCAAAACAGATTAACAATTACAATCTTAAATATCATATCATTAATTATTTTCGACCAGAAAACAATAGAGTTTTTTGAAATAATAATCACAACATTAATTATTATCGACCAGTCTGAGGCCTAGGAGCTGGTCTTTGGCCTGGGGGTCTTGAAACATTTGCTCTATCTCCACCATCATCATCATTCTCTTCTCCTTCTACAATTTTATTTTTAGTACATCACAATCATATTATTATTTCAAAAAAATATGTTGAAAACGTAATAATTAAACGAATAAAAGTGTGTTATCTCTAAGTAATGTTGCCTTTAGAAGATTTTCCACAAGAAACAATGTATACAAACAAATCTTCAATCTTCTTCTTTATATCTATGAAGAAATTAGCCATTTTTTTTCTTTTTCCTTAGCTATTATCTCTCATAGATCAAATGGGATTTATAAGAGAATAATGTTGAAAGGGTCAGTATTAAATACTATACTTTTTATATTTAAAATATAATCCAGTTGAGAACGTTACAAAGTTGTAAATCATTACTCCCTAATTTTCAATTTATACGATATTTTTCATTTTTAATTCTCAAATTTTTTAAAAATAAAATTTATATATTTGTAAATTATGTAAAAGTTACTACTTATAAGTTACAATAATTAGTAATTCAAAATGGTAAAGATCTATGGAAAACGTACTATCAAAGACAAATTTGTTTGAATCTCAAAATTTAAAAAATGTCACATAAAATCAGACAAATGAAATAATATTTATTATTTTATTAATATATAAAGGGGGCTATTTATCTTTCCTATGTACAAGTTGGAATTGAAGATAATTTTATATTTTAAATTGTATAAAATTCATGTGTGAACATAGAATAATTTTATACTATTTGACATATTTTATATTCAACTATATTACAAGAGGGAATAAGCACACGTCTGATCAACATGTCCTGTTGGACGTGTAAGAAGGTATTATAGGGCGTTGTAGGTACTGCGAAAAGTATATTTTACGAAAAGTATTTTAGAAAAATAAATTTATTTTTTATTTATTTATTTGTGTTCAATATATAAGTAAAAATATTATTTAAAAAATATTTATATATAATCTAAGCAAATATTATTGGAGGTTGATGTTGGCTAGGGGTTTGGGGTGGAGGCGATAGAGGTTACTGGGATAGAGGTGAAGTCACTTCTAATTACAAGTAATTTTTTTAATACAAATTAATGGTATTTTTCTTTTGTTTTCTTCCTCTCTTTATTTTTTTATAAAAAAAGTATATTAAATATATTCGTTGTTATGGCTTCTCACGAAATATTTGTGGCCAACCGCATGGTGAATTAGTTCACCCAAAATGACTTGTCAAAAAAATTAGAAATTTGTAATCAAACGCCTAACAAAAATGAGGTGTGTTGAAAGATGATGAAGACATCATA
Source organism: Solanum lycopersicoides (assembly GCA_022817965.1). Classification (NCBI taxonomy): domain Eukaryota; kingdom Viridiplantae; phylum Streptophyta; class Magnoliopsida; order Solanales; family Solanaceae; genus Solanum; species Solanum lycopersicoides. Next base: position 6,054,112 of record CM040621.1, on the reverse strand, counting down.
TACTATAATATATCACTTATAAAATTTGTTTCCCCTATTTTTTAAAGAAAAATCATTTTTGTCATATTTAAGTTACTTGTAATTCCTAGAAAAAATATTTTAAATTTTTTTCAATCCAACATGAGAAACTTGGAAATAATTTACGGAAAATATTTTCCTTCAACACCCTAATTAAGTAGGTGTTTGGCTATATGATTTAAGATCCCAATTTCATATTTTGATTTCAAATAAGCATTTGTTTTATGAAATCTGCACAAAATTTTAACTTCAATTTCAAATTTCAACTAGTAATTTCAACTCCTTTTAAATGCAAAATTTGACTCGTAAATTTACATAAAAAAACTCGATTTTTTAAAATTCAATTAAACAACTTTAAATAAAAATTGGCAAACCAAGTTTAAGTAAATTGAAGTTTGTTTGTTTCACTAAATTAGATCCACATTAAACCACATCGTTAAGTCCATCGATTTTTGGTCGAATCTAATAAAAAAAAATTGAGATCATCTGAATTTATTACCTTGATTTTCGACTTGTTTTTAATAGTGGAAGGCAAACCGACAAATTTTAAAAGGAGGTATGAATAATCGAGATTTAAAATTTACGAAAGTAATACTTTCTCCGTTCCTATTTTGTCAGTCAAATATCTTTTTAATTATTTTTTATTTTTGACAAATCAAAAAAACACAATTTTTTTCTTTCTATTTTATCCTCAATTTATTAACATTGAGTTAATGTCTTTAAAACATGTAATGAATAAATATGTTTAAGATGCTATCAATTAATAGAGATAAAATGATAAACTCACCTATATCAAAGTCATTAGTTTCTTAATAAGTATACCAAAGTCAAAATTTTCTTAATAGAAATTTTTAACCTTCTAATCTTAAACTAAAGAATTTTAAAAAAATCAAATTATTTCTTATGACATTCTTTTAAAAACAGATTAACCATTACAATATTAAAAAATGAGCAAAACCAACAAAGAACCAAGAAGAATTAACCATTACAAATTACAATATTAAAAATGAGAACAACAAACCAAAAAAAAAAAAACTAGAAAACAACTAGGTTTCTTGATTTAATTATCAGAATATTGGAATTTCCCAAAAGCTTATACTTTTATAGTATTAATTAATTAATTAATTAATTTCAACCAGTCTTAGGTTTAGGAGCTGATCTTTTTCCTGGACGTGTTGAAAAATTTGATCTATCCTCATCATTAGCATTCTCCTCTTCTTCTTGTTCTTCTTCTTGTTCTTGTGAATTTTCTTTAGATTCATCAACTTCTTGGCCTTGTTGAGCAATAATATTTTCTTTTTCTTGATTTTGTGTATTTTCTGGTTTTGTTTCTACTACTTGGTCAACTTTTGATGGTTCTGAAAAAATTAAACACATATATATTAAAATTATTTCAAGAAAATATTATGTTGAAGATGTAATTAATTATTAAAGAAATAACAAGTGTTGACTTTAAATATTTTTTTTATATATATATATGAAGTGAAGTCAGTCATTAGAAAATGATATTTCTGTATGACATATTTAAGATTACGAAAAATAACGTCTAGATATATTCAACTCTTACCATTAGAAGATTTTCCATCAGAAACAAGGGTTATGGATGGATCTTCATTCTTGTTCTTTGTATTTGTATCTTCAATGAACTCAGCCATCTTTTTTTTTCTCTCCTTAGCTATTATATATTTCCCTTAGATCAAATGAGCTTTATATAAGAGATTAAATATTGAAAGGTTCAATGCATACTTTCTATTTAAAATATGATATAGTTGGAGAATGACTCATACAAGTTGTATAAATCATCATTATTTTATACAAGGGGGCCAATCATTATTAATTAGTGTTCACATTGTTCCTATCTTTCCTATGTGCAAATTTGAAGTGATGGTAATTAATATATTACAATATTCATGTGTCAATGTAGATGTTCTTGACTAGCAATTTGATACAATGATGACTAATTAATTTATGTTATTTAATTCAATTAGTATCATACAAGATGTCAACATGTCTGCTTGGCGTCTAAGAGGATATATATATATATATATATTGTTGGGTAGGTTTGATATAAAGGAAAATATATATTTTTTTAATTAAAAATACATTTTAAAAAATTAGTTAATTTTTTTCCTTAGCTATTATCTCACATGGATTAAATGGGATTTTAAGATAAAAATGTTGAAAGGTTCACTATTAATACATACTACTTTTTATTTAAATATAAGCAAGTTGAGAACGTTACAAGTTGTAAGTAAATTATTATTTTATAAAAGGGGCATATTGATTACTTCTCATCTTTTCTTATATATATGCGCAAGTTGGAAATGAAAATAATTTCACAATGGACCTATTTGATTCCTTCTTTATCTTTGCAAGTTGGAAAGGAAGATAATGTTTATATTTTGATTTTAATTGTATAATATTCATGTGTGAATGTAAATATATTCATCAATATGAATTGTGGTGCATTGATGGGTCTTGAATTTGAGACCTGAATAGTATGAAGAACATGTTGTTGAGGGCGTCACTCTCGATTGAGACTTACAGTATGTAATTCAAATTTAACTAAAATTTATGCCGACCGCAAACACAGGATGAAAAGTCAAAAAACAAAAAGAACATAATATACAATTTGATTAATTAATTATGTTATTCTATTCAATTATCTTATGAGAGGAAATAAACACACGTCAAGTCAACATGCTTGCTTGATAAATAAGAAGGTATTATAGGGGCCAATTTGTCCATTGGGCTTTTAATCTGGTTATATCTATATCCTTTAAGAGATTTAGGAATTGTTGGTACAAAGACTAATAATATAGGAATTAAGAAAAATTTTATTTTGAGCGAGATATAACTAATAAATTAATAAAACTTGTATGAGGATTCATTAAGTTTTTGACACGTGGATTGGGGGGAGAGGGAGGGGGGAGCTGTCAGTTAAGGCTAAAAAATGAAACCAAAAAGAGAGAGAAGGTAAAGTTTGGGTGGGAATTAGAAGAGAAATTGTGGGGTCCACTTTAAATTTAATTAAATAAATTAAAAATATTTTATTCAAAGTGAAACAGTGTAGTAAAAAAAGTAAGAAGGAAATGAAAAGTCATTATTAGCTGATCGATATTTTATTTTTTTAATTTATATCCATATTTATTTAACGCATTGAACTTTTTTATCAAAAATATTATTTTTATATTTTAAAATATAAGATAAAATAAAATTTATTTACACTCTATCTTTTTTAAATTTGCGTTACTTTTAAAATAGTTTTATATATTATAAGATAAGATAAGATTTGTGTATATTTTATTATCTTCATATTCACGTTATTTAAAAAAAGTACTCGTAAATATTTAGTATATGAATTGAAAAAAAGATTTGAAAAGTGTAACAAAATGAAAATTTTAAAAAGTATCTTATAATCTAATGAGCATATTATTAGAGTATTATTTTTATCTTATGTTAAATGAATAATAACATTATACGGTACAAATTTCATTTTAATTTGAGCAAATTAGTCAAATTTCTACCTATTATATTTCTATTAAATCGTACAAAATTTATATTAAATTTATTGGATACGTTTTTCTACTATATTTTATTTCTAAAAATAGTGATAAATTCCTTCAATTTGGGCACGACTTATTTGATCTTTTTATTAAAATAAATTTTTTTATATGTATCAAATAGTCGATTTCTTATATCTTCTGAGTTCACTTCTAAATAAATTTTTTAGTTTATTTAATTGAATTTAACGTGAACCCCACTAATTTCTTTTCCCATTCCCACCCAAACTTTACATTCTTTCTCCTTTTGGTTTCATTTTTGAGCCTTAATTGACAGCCTGATGAGACGTCCCGCCACAATGCCAGCTGATTTGCGTCCGGACAAGGGCCAGAAGGGTCTAGAGGTTTGTCAGTATGCTCTAGAGCCCCGGAGAAGGCTAGAGAATTCCGTAGAATTCTCTAGAAAGCGCGGCAGCTGTTCTAGAAATGTGCGGAGAATTCTAGAAGGTTTGAGGCCGTCTGGAGGAGCGGACCGTTCTAGAGTTGTGTAGAGAACTCTAGAAGGTTCTAGCCGTTGGAGGCATGTTCTAGAGAATGTGGAATTCTCTAGAACATGGACTAATGTGTAAATAATTAGGGACTTGTAGAGTAATTTTTATTTACACATAGGCCTTTAGGGAGTTGTATAAATAGAGGGCCATTTCATTTGTAAATCATCCAACAATCAATCAACCAATCCTTCCAACAAAGAAGCAATAAAGACTTCTTCCTCCAAATCTCTCTCTTTCTAAGTCTTCTTTAGCATTTCTCTTAGCGGTCCTTAGTGCAAAAGGCTTACTTGAGCTTACAAGATCGTGAAAGATTCGTGAGTAAGTTGTCGAGTGCCGCACGGAGACTTAGCAAATACTCTAAGTCCGTGACACTGAGCTCCACAATTCACGTGTCAAAAAATTAATGGATTCTCATACAAGTTTTATTGATTGTATCTCGCTTAAAATAAAAATTTTCTAGGAATTAATATTGTTGGAATTGGTAATGCAAGAATTAATCAGACCGGACCACACTCTCTGTTTGAGCTGCTCCCAGGCACGCAGGCCGAAGATCTCACTTGTCCTGGACAAGGTTCAATTTACTTTTTCGATTCAAAACTCTTAGTCAAGCTGATGGAGAGATCAATTTTTGTTCGAGGTTCAAGAGGAAGGAGAGGAACCACCGCCCAATGGTGCTTTTACGAGGGGCACGGGGTTATGGTATTGTTACGTTATGTTTCGGAGTCAATTGATCCCTCGATCAAGTCCTAACTAGAAATATCTTAAGAGAAGAAGAGAAATCAGCAAACATGTGAACATAAAAAAGAATGAAATTGATAGAATAGAGAAAGATTAATGTGGATTAATAATGCAGAGACTATTTTTATCAAGTGTTTGGTTCATTTATCCCACCTCATCTTGTGTTTGGATTAAAACTTTATAAAAAGACTTCTTTCCAATTTTATCCTTGAATTATTATGCAATTGGGTCTTTTTTTTTTACTTAAATTATTTGATGATAAATAATTGTCATCTTAGTAAATTGATCACTAACAAAATGTCAATTTCAATTTAAAAAAAAGATAAACTATCAATTTTTAAAACTGAAAAGGCGGTGAACAGTAGTAAAATGAATACACCATCTACATTTACACATAAAATTGCAAGTTAAAATTTTAATATGTATTCAATTTTATAAATTGTTCAAAATATAAATAATTAGAAAATCGCATATATATATATATATATATATATATATATATATATATATATATATATATATACCAGCACAATCATAAAACATAAAATCAAGAAAAAAATATATTTTGAGGGATACTTTTGTCTTTAATATACTTATCCCATGGTATTATATCCCATGTACTATTACTAATACCTCCAAATAGAAGGTATTAAGAAGAAAAATATTTTTATAAAATAAATTAATTTTTAATTATTCATTATTGTGCGTTTGCTATATAAGTAAATTTAAAAATATATGTATGTAATCTAGAAACATGTTACATAAAAGGTTGAGGTGGGTCAAGATTGGATAGGGGTCTGGGAGTGGAGGGAATGAGGGTTACTGAGATAGAGATGAATATGAGATGTGTGAGAATTGAGAATCATATCATTTATGAAACTTATTTTTTTATTTTACTTCTGATTCCCAAAAGATATATTTTTCAAAATTTTGATCATCAAACATAAAAAACTTTAAAAAAAATTAAAAAAAATTCATGAGGTATAACATTAAAGATGAGCAAAACAAACAAACAAAAGAGCCAAGAAAATAGCTCATTTTTTTTCAAAAAAAAATAATCACAACATTGGAATTTGATTAATTAATTAACTTCAACCAGTCTTAGGTCTAGGAGCTGATCTTTTTCCTGGTGGTGTTGAAAAATTTGCTCTTTCTTCAGGTATATATCCTTTTGGTAGAGGTTCAAAATCATCCTCATCAATCTCTTTTTGTTCTTGTGAATTTCCTTTAGATTTATCAAGTTCTTGGCTTTGTTGAGCAATAATATTTTCTTCTTCTTGATTTTGTGCATTATTTATTGGTGGTGCATCACCTGATGGGAATACTTCTATTAATTCCAAGTCATCTTCTAGTACATGATCTCTTGTTGGTTCTGGCAAAATTGAAATATATATTAAAATAATTTCAAAAAAAATGTATTGTTAAAGATGTAATTAAATAAATAGAAATAAGTTATTTTAAATTGTTCGAAATAGATGATATTGTGAAAGATAGTGGGCTAAGTAGGAAAAAGGAGAAATAAAGTGTGCAAAATAACATGTGAAAATACATAAGTATCCCAATCTATGTCCGAAAATCCAGAAACACACTCATACTATACTAAGGTTCTATTACCCCCTGAATTTATTTTATAAATAATTTTCTATCCTTTTCGGTCTACGTAGCACTATCTTGTGAGCCCAAAGTATGCTGACAATTTTTTCAAGTTATATGGTTGATAGTGCCACCACGTGCCGAAAAGGGGTGAAATTTATTTAAAATAAGTTTGGAGGTAATAGAAAATTAGTATAATATAAATGTGTCTCTGAGATTTCAAACATAGATTGGGGGATACTTATACATTTTCCCAAATAACATCTATAGAAGTTCAGCCAAGCCTACATTGTTAGGGCAGAAACAGAGATTGTATTTCACTTATATGTCCAATTTATTTCAAGAAAATGTTATGTTGAAGATTTAATCAAAGTAAATTGAAAATGTCTTTATTATTAATAGTTCAAACTTTTAGATGTTATTGTGAAAGAGACAAATAATGTAATAAAAGATCTAAAGAAGTTCAATCTAGCCTATGTTCTTGGGGCAAAAATGTAGAGTTTTTCAATTTAGTGAATGAGAAGAATTGTACAAATTATATAAATCACAAGTAGCATCCAAACCTACATGGATTATACGTTCTACAAAACTTGATAAAATAATAGTATCCCTGTAATTAGAATAGTAAATCAAAAAATATTTGTTAATATGAAAAGAAAGAAAATATATGTATCCTTAAGAAATTTAATCTCCTCACTGTATTCAAAATTATGAATTATTTCTTCTCAAAATAAAAACGAATAAACCTATTAAAAAAGTAGCAGTACGTCATACTTCAATAACTTTCAGCGAACTCAAAAGTTATCAACGAAACCATACAAATATCCTACGTTATTTGTAAGAAAATACATGCAGTAGAAGAAGGAGACTCAATCCAAAAAACTGAGAGGAAACCTCCTGGCCTGTTCATAGCCAATGTAGGTGTAAACTCACATGTTCAGAATAAACTCATTTATTTAGAACAAGCATGATGTCTTTTGAAAAAATAATGTATGTTCGAAATAAACATATTCGCGATTTAAAATTAATTTCGTTGAGAGAATTAATTGATTCAAGTTAATTTTCCAAATTACTTGATCACTCACATCATTTTTCGTAGTTAAAGTCAAAGTCAATGCTGAGGTCGAGCAATGATGACGAGAGAAGACATCTTTTACTTAATCCTTTAACAATTAAATGAAGTGTGTTTCTTAATATAATGACAAAACTTTTCATTTTTTCTATTAATGAGAAAGAAATGACTTTTTATATTCCCTGGTTCCCCACATTTTTCAATTCTTATTTTTCAGTTCACACCTTACTTAAACAATAAATATGACAGAATTAGAAATCAAAATACAAAATAAATGAATGACCATTTTTCAATGCGAGATCTAAAAACATCTCTCTGTGGCACCAGTTCTAAGTACTCTATGGTTCGGGGCATTAGAGATCCAATCACCACACACTTCAATATGATTTCGAAGCGAATTATTTGAAAATTGAAAGAGACTTGTGGAAGACATATTTAATTAAAAAAAGTGTTTTATAATTAAAATATGATATAAGAAAAAAGAGTGTATAAAGACAGGCTTCAACTCTTACCTTTAGAAAATCTTATTGGTGTTATATTTGTTGCTGGATCAGCTTGCACTTCTTCTGGTACATCTCTTGCTGGTTCTAAAAATTGAACACATCCAAATTATGATTTTAAGAAATGATATAATTAAAGACGTAATTAAATAAATTATAAGTTTATAATCTTTTAGTATTTAATTTTTAGATGATGCTGTGAAAAATTTCGCGAGTTAAAAATCAGCAATTGGCTCTCAAAAAAATCAGGAGTGTACATGATCGGGTTGGTTTGAGTTTTTCAAATATCAAACCAAATCATTTGTGTCGAATTTTTAAATTTATAAACCAAACCAGACCAATAAAACTCAGGTTTTCAACTTCGGGTTTTTTCGGGTTTTTCAGATTTTTTTGGATTTTTGGGTTTTTTCGATAAAGTTTTCATACAAACATATAATTTACTTGTACTACTTCTTTAGTCCTACCAAAATGCAACTATCCAAGTTATTTCTCAAGAAAATAACAAAAATATAATATGATTAATGACACTAAAATATCTAACAAAAAAGAATAATAAAATAGCGTAAAAAAATATTGCAAATTAATAAGTCATAATGAAATTGATCATTATTTAAAGTACTAAATCATGCTAAAATAAGTTTAGTAAATATTAGTTACATGACTAATAAATATTAAAAGAAAGTAAAATTAGATCATATATTTTAATTGTCTAAATCTATGTAAAATTAAAAATATTCAATATTATTGTCATTCTTAGTGTTGAATTGATTTTATTTTTGCATTAGTATTAATTTGATATTTATTTAAACTTTATTATAATTACTAACATATATGGACTATAATCTTTATTAGATCATTAAGTATTTTTACGTATAAAATAAAATTTTAAAATCATATAGGAGTATATAATGTCGGGTTGGTCTGGTCTCAGGTTAGTTTTTTAGTTGAAATCAATCCAACCCAAATATATTCGGGGGGTTTTCCCAACAACAAACCAAGTCAAACCAAACCACTAGTCGGATTTTTTTTTAGTTTAACTCGATTTACACTTCGATTCAATTTTCGGTTCAATTTTGTACACTCCTAGACTGTCACATGTCGTAAAGGAGTATATCAAAGGCATATTTAAGTTATAAAAGTTAATGTGCTCTCTATTTGCTTAAATTTTTAGATTTAGATGCGATGAACAACTTCAAAAGAATAATGTTCCTATAAAGAAAATTAAGAGTGATCTTTTTCCCTAGACATATAAGATAACTATTCTTCAATGTCTTATCATTAGAAAAAAATTTCCACGAGAAACATTGTATATGAAGAGAGATCTTGAATTTTGTTCTTTGTATCTTGATAGAAATTAGCCATCTTTCTTTCTTTAATTTCTAGTAATTTTTTCCAAGTTGCAATGGATGGAAATGAGCTTTAATTTATTGGGATATTAAACTTTGAAAGGTTCAATAATTACCATATATATATATATATATATATATATATTATAATAGACTTTGAGATCCATGTGAAAAATTAAATTATTAATTTTGAGACGTGTTAGCTGTTACTAGCTTCTTGCTATAATATTCACATACTTTCTTCGTTTATCTTTACTTGTCTACTATACTATTTTGTGATGTTCAATAATATTTGTCCAATTTATAAAATAAAGTCAAAAGTTTAAGACTTGAGAGTATTGTCCTCTCCAACTATATATTCTTGTAAATCACTTGACTATATAAAAGAAAGTATGTTTGAGTAATTTTAGTCCAACAACGGATATATATATGTGACAATGATTTAATTTAGCGAGACAAACATGAAAAGATGATATATGTAATAATATTTACTATTTTCACCAGTAGCTCAGAAATACGAGATAAATTTGTTATTGTCTTTGTCTATCTATATATGGATCGAACCAATTTACTATTTTTACATGTAGTTTAGAGACGTACACGTAAGATAGTTTTCAAACATAAAAAAGAAAAAGAAAAAAAAGAGTTTCTAACATGAAAATAAAGAAAGGGAGTCAAAAGTTTTGTAGACATACAAAATAATTTTCAAAGTCTTACCTTTAGAAGATTTTCCACAAGAAACAATGTATACAAACAAATCTTCAATCTTCTTCTTTGTATCTGTGATGAAATCAGTCATTTTTCTTTTCTTTTTGTTTATTTCCTTAGATATTATTTCCCATAGATCAAATGGGATTTATAAGAGAATAAATGTTGAAAGGCTTAATATTGTACTAGTTTTTATTTAAACTATTATCTAGTCGGAAACAGTACATGTGCGTTTATTCATAAAATAAAACATTACGTATTTTATAACATTTACATGATTCATTTCTATTTCTCCAAAATGTGTTTGTTGGAAAATGAGGACAATTTTTTATATTTTTTATTGCATTTTAGTTTATATGAAATGTATATAATTTCTCGAGTACCAAGTGACACAATTTTGACTAATTTACGTTATTCTATATATGAGATAGACTTTACTATTGTTTTTGAACGTGCCTGCTTTAGCGTGTTTAAAAAAAAAAAGAAATTATGAGATCTATTTTGGCTATCATGAGTTTTATTTTTGAATTCATATTCTTCAGTTATAACTTTATTATTTTGAATGTTGGTATATTTGTTAATGTATTGTAACTATATGGAGTAAAAAAATAACGACCGATGATAATGAAAAATATTTTATTTATGGACATCTTTACATTAAATTTGCACAAATAAAAAGTGAAAAATAATTAACAACTTAAAATATCTGAAAATCATATTAAAATTTAACTAACTTTCTAAATTCTATCTATATTACATGAATTAAAATTAAAAAAATAATAGATATTGAATTTGAGCTAACACAAACACTTTAACAATTTAGAATATTTAAAAATTATATTAAAATTTAATTTTCTAAATTTTATCTATATTACTTAAATTTAAAAATAACATTAAATTTGTGCTAACACGGACACCTGTATCTAGCATATATATATATATATATATATATATATATATATATATATATATATATATATATATATATATATATATATATATAAGTTGCTGCCAACTCATGATGATCCACTATATCCTAAAGTTATTGTAATTTTGGGTGTCGTTTTAGTCCTATAACGGGTGGTCTATTTAAATCATCACCTTTTTCAAAAGAAAAAGAAAAAGTTATCATTTTTTTTATTGTATATTTACTCCTAATTCTTGGGCAGTGTAATTATAATAATTCAACTAATATACAAACCATAATCCAGAATTTAGTCAATTTAGTTAATGGAACATATTTAGCTGTTTTTTTAAACACAACTAATCCTTGAAATTAAAAATTAAAAATTTGTTTGAATCGATTTATTTTAAGAATTTTAAAACTAAAATACTTTTTAAAAATATTTTAGTATCTATTTGATTTTTAGGATGCCAGAAGTGTTTGTAGGTATTAAATTTCTTTTTTTGCTAAAAGGACTTTTCTTAAAAACAATTTCCAGTAAAATACATTTAAAAAGTTTGGTCGTACATTAATTATTTCTCAAAGTATCTTTTTTAAAGAAAATTTATTCATTATACACAAATTGTTTTCAGTGTTCTCGCCAATTTTATTGTTATTTTAGAAAAAACAATTATCAAAATAAAATGATTTTATCAGTTTGTTCAAACAGACTATTACAATACATAGGTAAGACAAAAAAATATTTTAATTAAACACGTGATTTTATAAAAAATAACAAAAATAAGCCAAAATCATAAAGTAAAATTTTCAGCTTTATGACTTTTAATTTATAAGGTCATAATTAAGCTTTAAGCTCATCTAAACAAACTCTAAATAATTAATGTCGTCAATTGACGATCAAGAGCCTAGCTAACATTAGTAAAATGAGTTCGACAAATACGATAATTAAATTTGATCCAATCTCTATATATTTATTGAGAAATTTAAATGATAGATATTTTTCATTCTATTTTATTTGACCGATATTGATTTACAAGTACTTAATTCCTTTGAGAAAATATGCATTATAGGTTTATTCCACTAAATACTAAATAAATTAATCTTATTTTTAAATCTAATTTGGTTACTTGTACTTGTGAAGTTAATTAATGGTAAGAATAACATTGAAATAAGATGATAAATTTCTTTCAATTTTCTAAAATGAGCAAGTAATTTTTAAATTTAAATTTTAGTATAATTATCAAGTAAAATGAAACAAAATTAATATAAATATAATAAATATAAAATTTTAAATTTTAAAATTTTCATATTAAATAATCACAACCACACTCATCCAAACCGACCTTAAAAAATGTATCAAAAGCAAAGTCTTTCGATCCACGCCAACACACAAGTTATATTATTACATATATATTTTCCACATCATATTTTGATAAAGTATACTAAAAGTGAAAATAAAATCAACAAACACACGCTAAGAAAAATTAAAAAAAGGAACCAAAGACATGAACAATAATAGTATTTTTTACTAACTCGATTTCAATACTCAGTAAGTATTTTATCTCTTCAGCCACTTAACGGTAAGAAGAGAGGCAGATAGAGTTTTCGAAAGTTGTATTTATAATTATATTATTTCAACCAATGGTAGGACCAGGTCGTTTGCCAGGAGGTGTTGGCAATTTTGCTTTTTCAACTACATGCACCAACTTCTCATCTTCTACTTCTTTTGCTTCATCTTGTTGATCATTTATAACTAATACCCCTTCTCCTTGTTCTTTTTCTGATGATTCTAGCAAAACAATGACAACATATTTTTTTTTTCCACATTATTTTGTGATTTTTATAAAAATTATCTGATATTCGAAATGTTCAAATTTGTATGTTAGAGGGTTAATTTAAGAAAAATGAGTTATGTGAATCTTTTTTTTTTTTGGCCAAAATTCCGGAGTTTCAAATTTGACATGTGAAGGTTCAGAATAGGACGAGGGCTATTTCTCAATAAATTTGAAATCATAAAATTTATTTGTGGAAATTTAAATTCTAGGATAAGGACTATTTTTCAAATACAAGGTCGAAAAGTGGCTAATCGATACTATTTTTGCAATTAAAAAAAATGAAAAGAAAATTGGTTGGGGGAGAGGAGGGGTCAAAGTTGCATGATTATTGATTAGTACAAATTTGTGTCTTAGAGCTACCTACAAAGGATATTTTTTTTCCCCCAAAAGTCACTAATAACCACTTTTCAATTGTTGTAATTTTTTATGAAATAGCCATAGAAAAGTTCTGAAATTTCAATTTCTACAAGTGAAACTCTAATTATCATGAGATTTTACTCGTAGAATTTGTATCTTCAAGATAATGATTACTTTTTAAAAACAAGATTGAAAAGTCACAATCTGATGCTATTTTTGCAAAATTATTTAATTTTGAGGTTCAAAAAAATGACAAGATCTCTTATTTATTAAAATAAAAAAATTTTATTCATTCAACAACATACATCGATCCGCAATGGTATGAATCATGCAAATCAAGAAACATCATAGTGCATAACATTTATAGATACAAAATATAGAGATTTCTATTGTAACATACCTTTAGTAGGTTCTTCACTTGGAGCAATAGGGTTAGTCAACAGATCTTGAATCTCATTCTTCATATCTTCAGCCATCTTTTTCCTTTAGTTTTTTTTTTTTTTTTTTTTTTTTGCATAAGGCTCAATTTAGCTTCATATTAGAAAAATGTTTGGTTTATAAAATTTGAATACTTTTTTTAAAAAATAATATAAAGTAGAGAACCATGTGGTTAGCATTTATAAAAATAAAATAAGATGGGGTGCACGTGATTATACATATTCCACTGGGCCACTTGATCAATAAAGACATGAAGATACCTTTTTTTTTAAAATTGTATTTTTTTTTAAAACAAATAAATTAATTCAAAACTCCTATTTATTCTAGGTGAAAAAAAACACTTTGGTTGACTATACTATTTTAAACATATTTTATTGTCATTTTGAAATTAAAATATCCATCTTTCGGATTGTTATTAGAAACAAACAAATTCATGCATGTCTAATCTAAGTCAAATTCATATACTTCATCTAGTTTTTTTAAAATAATTATCACCATATGATGGAGAGACCTCTATATTGATGAATAAAATTATAAAGCTAAGGAGAGCTTAAGTCAATTATTGTTTCAGTAGCTGCTTCGCAAAAACTAAGGTTCTGACAAAAACTATACAAAAAGCACAAATTTACAAATCAGCTCTATACAAAATAATTCTTCCTCTACCTTTATCTAGTTTAATTTGTTTGTCTTAATTACTATTTAGACAATGAAAAAATATTTTTTATGATAAATTTTAGAACACTTTTTACATATTTGAATTGTTAACTATTATAGCGTATAGTACATTTTATATAGTTGTGGACTTGTGGTAGTGATGTGAAAATAAGGAATATGAAAAATGGTAGGGTTTAATGTTTGGTGAAAAATCACTATTAGAGTGCCAACAAATAAAGTAAATAATCATTTCACATGGGCAATGCATTAATAAAGTTCCATATTTATCGGTAATGATATAACTTTGTATTTATAATTAATACTACTTTAAATAAATGTCACAAAAGATTTTTAACAACTTTGAATATAACGATTTTAGTTCAATTGTGACTAAATATTTTTACGACGGCTAAATTTTTTTTATTGTCATTAAATATGTTTTTTATGGATAATAGTAAATAACCCAAAAGAAAACTTAATACTTGATGCTGCAAACACGATTCAAAGTGTTACATTTTCCTCATTTTGTGATTTCAGATTTAAACATGTTTCACAGTCTTTATTTGTAACTATTTTTTGAATGCTTGAATAGATCAGTATTGAATTAAGAAATTTTGTGAAGATGTTTAGCTGATATTGTTCCTTTTTAAATATTGTTGGGTATTTGTCCCGAGTTTAATAGCATAATTAAATTTTCTTTTTTTCTAAAAGTAAAATATAAAATCTTCATATTTGGCTAGTTTTTTTTTTTTTTAAGGAAAATGTTTAGAATTCTCTAAATAGAGGTTTGATTCCTTCTGACTTAGTAGCATTCACGACGCAGTTTTAAGGACTTTGAGAGTTTTGATTTGGGTGGAGAATTATAACACACAAGTGATACGTTATTACTTGTGTAAATCTTTTTATATTCCGAGTGATTTGAGTAAGATTGTTTCACTATATATTTTGTACTCTCATGTTTATACAGTGAATTGCTCATCTCCTTTGTGGATGTAACTCGTTTGACCAAGCCACGTTAAATTTTTGTATCTTTTGATATACTTTTAATTTGTCTTTTTCCTTATGATCTTTCGAAACTTACTTTACACCTAATTATTTTTCGATCCTAACAAATATCTTCGAATAAAGTTGATGATTTTGAGACCACGAAAATCGACTATAATACTAACAATTCTTGATGATGAATCAAACACTAATTGAGCTGTTATATCCAATTGGGAATACCCGAAATGGACTCGAACCGAGTCGAAGCGGATTGAAGTTCATCCGATTTCATAAATCCGACCCAAACTTGTAATTTGTGATGTACTAGGTTACCAATATCCTCTTTGTAGTCATTATATATACATGATTATGAGCTATTTATTAGTATACCTTTGTCCACCAATTCTTGAACAGATAAAATAAAAATCAATTAATGATATTTTTATTCGTATTTGATCATGGATTTATAGTCATCTCAGATTTATAGGGTGACAAGGTTTACTTGAATTATACTTCAGTATTAATCGATTTTTGATATTGAACTTTGCATAACTTGAGCAAAGTTTAATATCGCAAGTTTTAGTTACTTGAAGATTACAATTGTTATGAAAAAATTATATTCAAAACACGAGGTTTCATAAGTAATACAATTTTATTATACGAGGATAACAACATAATTCCTCTTCATTTTAACGAGGTTGTTTAACCTCTTTTGAGTCTTTTCCCAAATTTATTTAATAAGTCATAGTTTAAAATTGGACCAATAATAAAATACCATGTGAATTAAAATATCTTTTTAATTCAATGTTGAGCGCTAGTCAATAGGCAAGTAAACAAAAAATGCAACCTCATCCGTAGGGATGGCAATAGTGCGGGGTGAATGTGACATGGAGCAGGTTTAAGGCTATGCGAGGCGGAGGAGTTTTAAGTTTGTGCAGAACAGATGAAATGAGAGTCAAGTTGAAGTAGGTCTTTTAAAAACTAATGCGGACGGGGCAAGTTGCGGTGAGTTTCCTTAAAAACTAATGTTGGGTGAAGGGTTGTGACTTGCTTGTGGGTATATGTGATTTTATGTGGATTTAAACATAATTTTAACTTTTTACATCGTATAAAAATAATATAACATTATTTAATAAATTTATTTATTTAAAATTACTAAAATATTTCAGATAGTAAATTAAAATAATTCAATCAAAACTAACATGGTTTATTACATGTTTCAGTCAATCTCTATAAAATAACATTTTAAGTCATTATCTATTAAATTAATACAACTTAATAAGAAAATAAATTTTATTTTTAGTATATAAATTCATTGTAAAAAATATTTAAAAAATTATGAAAATGAGGGTGGGACAGGTTGAAAATGAAAAAAATGTTACGTAGAATGAAGTCAGACAAATTAATAATTTTGCGGGTTAATATCCATCCACGCCGCACCGCTTCATTATCATCTCTACTCATCCATATTTTTAACAAAGTAAATCGATGAAATTATATTTAGACCCTTTTCGACAATACAAAAAGAACTTTTTACCCTTTTCTATTTAAACTAGTTAAAAGTGGTAACTAGTGGATGCCTTTTGATAAGAGTAGAATAATGCTTCTCAATTATTTGTGCAGATAGTGATAGTACAAAACCACATTCCACATGGTTACCGTAAAATCTTTGTCAGTCTAATTTTTTTTTTTTAATTTATATGACTAATTTTATTTCAATTCATTTAAAAAAAATAATACCTTTCTAACAATGTAACTTAATAATCATATTTTATCATTAAGAAAATGATTTGTAACCACATCTCTCTCGATTGAAATTTCACGTAACAATATATTCCATTTATAGAATAAAACAAAAAACTAACTTAAGAAAAAATAATGAAAGCAAATAGCCTTATGTCAAGCAAAATAGAGTTGTTTTAAGCCAACCCGTGACCTTGTCCTTTTGATCTTTTAAACCTAACCCAAAACTCCAAAAATAGTGATGTCAGTCCTCTGCAAAGTGCCGTTTATTTGTTTCGAATGAATTCATAAAATTTAAGATTAAATAGAATAGATTTTGATATGTTTTAGAAAATTTATAGTCTAATACGCACAAAAGAATTAGATAATCTTAAATTCCATTTTCATGACCTCTGAATATATTTTCACACTTATGTCATATGATTCTAAAATGTGTCTTAGCATTTGTGAGATTATTAAACTTAGCATTAAGGATAAAACGAAAAATCTAAATAAATAATTTCTAGAATTTTTTAAAATAACTGTTTTTTAAAATTTTAAATTCATATATAAGAAATGTGTTGTACTTTTCTGTCACCAACCGGATCCGTGGCGCAATGGTAGCGCGTCTGACTCCAGATCAGAAGGTTGCGTGTTCGATTCACGTCGGGTTCAAGTTCCCCGAATAATACGGTTCCTTTTTTTTTATTTTTTTTTTTACCATTTTCTCTCTTTTTATATTATAAGTTTCTGATGATATGATAATTTTTTTTACCATTCTTTTTCTTTTTATATTATAAGTTTCTGATGATAATTTTTTAATACAAGGTTATACACATAATACAAGTAGGATAAGGTAGCTAGCGTTTGAGGGAGTTAATCTGAATTTCTCTTGATGGAAAATTTATACTATATATATGGGGTTAATATTATTATTTTTATAAATATTCTATATGTTGTATCTTGGGAAATTCTGATGTCACCATTGGATACGATGATGACATAGTAAGACTTGTTGGGCTAAAGCGGACAATATATGCTCTAGCCTAATTAGGCTATGGTGGTGAGGCAAATCGCGGGGAAGATGTTGAGTCCCTAAGGGGTTAACAATGACATATCCGATCCTTATTATGAAGGGTTGTTTGCGAGGACGAATAGTAGAGAATAACTGACAGATTTCTAGATTAACAAGTTCTAAAAGGAGTCATATCTCAAATAAATCTCATAGTGAAATATAAGAGAACATTAATGAGGAATTTAATGAAGTTACATAATGATTCAGACACTAAATTAAAAATTGAATTTTTTTTTATTATTATATATACACGTACATAAAAATTTAATTTATTATAACCTTAGATGCATAGCCGTAATAAGCGGGCATACAAACGTTAATTTTTTTCTTTTACTTTTTATATGAAAAAACTAACCTTTAAATTATTGAGAGGAACAACTTTCTTTTTCTTGAATTTGTACAAATTTCTTATCATCTATGATCCTTATTGTATTTGAAGAAATTGGGATCTTCAAATATAATTTGGAAGATCCCATCAAAAGAACATGCAAATAAGGTAAATGTAAATTATTATTTTTTTCCTTTATAGTTGCTAAACCGCGGTGGAAAAAAAATTGTGGTGCAACAATAGAGGTGACTCGAATAAATTTTATTTTTCGAGAAAAAAAAGAAGATGAAGATGAGGGTTAAAATGAGCCTAATGTGTTTCATGGTTTTGTTGATTGCAACACAAGTGAATAGCTTTGTTGGCATAACATGGGGAAGGCTACAAACACAACAATTGGTTCCATCAATGGTTGTTGATATGCTTTTACAAAATAAAATTCCACAATTGAGATTAATGACTTCAGGATATGATATCGTTGAGATATTTTCAGGATCTAATATTAGCCTCAGTGTTACTATGGGAAATCAATTTCTGTCACAAGCAAATAGGAATGATCTTGCATATGTATGGGTAAATGATAGAATCAAGGATCCAATCAACAAAGGTGTGAATATTGTGTAAGTAACCATCTTCTTTTTATTTGTACTTTGAATTGTTATATATATATAAAAAAAAACCAATATCGAACCAGGATACGATTTCAAAACTTAGCTAGCTTCGTTAGCTAATTCTAAAATTCATTAAACATGATATTAGAGATGAATCTGATGTGGGCCCCAAAAAATTCGTACAATTGCTAGGGTGGAAATACCCCTAGTAAATGAATGGATTCTTGGGCTCCTTGTGAGTTAGGTCCAAGGGAAAAATCTGACATGATATCAGAGCCCGATGCGGACTAGAGAGGTTGTGAGTATAATCCTTATTCATGATTGTGTATGATTTTGGACAATCTTTTTCATGTTTTTTAAAGTAGTATTGTAGTCTCTTTACTTATTATACTTTGTGATTTCATTTCTTTCAGAGAAGTAACCATTGGTTCAGAACCATTTTCGAATTCGTTCTTAAAAGAGGCAAATAACATTCAAATTGTGCCCGTGTTAAAACTCATACGAGACACCCTTGATGATATGAAATTAGGGCACGTCAGAGCAACGACTGGCCATGGCATGGACGTGTTAAAGGTTTCAAAATTTCCATCAGAGGCAGACTTTCGCGGTGACATAAAAAAACCTATGCTTGAATCCCTACAAGAGTTCAATCGAACCGGAGCCCCTTTTGTTATCTACATGTTCCCTATTCATTTTGTTAAAGAGATAATGAATTACACCATGGAATTCGCGTTCATGGATAATAAGAGTGGGTTCAAAATCATAGATGGTAATATTACATACACAAATGCAGTGGAGTTAATGATCGATTCTCTTGCATGGGCATTAAAGAAAGCGGGATATCCTAATATGAAAATTATGATTGGTCAAATTGGATGGCCTACAGATGGATATCCACATGCAAATAGTAAAAATGCAGAGAGATTTCATAAGGGTTTATTAAAATATGTAGCATCAAAAAAAGGGACACCACTTAGGCCAGGGCCTCTTGACATATATCTTCATAGCTTATCAGATGAAAATCAATTTCGTACAATATTTGGTACATTTCAAAGGCATTGGGGCATTTATAGGGCTGATGGAAATCCAAAGTACAAGATTGATTTCTCATTACAGGTACGAGTGTCAGATGATCGATTTTTTGATTTTGTAATTAAAAATATAAATAGTGTATCATAATGATAGTGACTATTTTTCAATCGAATTTGAGCAATTTAAAATGACGTTAATCAATAAATAGGTCATTGTCCAACCATGTAGACCAATATAGTCGTCTAAATAAATAATTTTCGTAAGCTAATTTTATCATCTCTAATTACAGGATCGTGACGAGTATCCTACACAAGCTAAGGGCATTGTGAAAATGCCAAATAGATGGTGCAAGTTCAATGGGGACACATCAAACATGCATTTGGTGAACAAGAATTATGATTTATCATGTAACGCTGCAGATTGTACACGGCTGGAAAAAGGAGCTTCATGTGATGGACTCAATTTTGAATCTAGAATTTCTTATGCTTTTAATGCATTTTTTCAAAAAAACAAACAATCCTTAGAAAAATGTGATTTTGATGGTTTAGGTCAAATTGTAGCAACAAATCCCTCTGTGGGAAATTGTGAATTTCCCATTGAGATATTGGCATTCCAAGATCAAATTGTTCAAAATGGTATGGTTTTAAGAATTTGAAAAAAAAGAAAGAAAAAAAAAGAAATGAAATTCGATTTTTTAATTCAAATGAGTTTTAAGTAATATTGTATTGATATTGTCAGTGTAAATAATTTTACATGTTCAGGTTCTCTTACATGTTATAGCAGGTAACATATCTTATTTCTGAGATTTTATAAGCTATTTGTAGATATCTTTTGAATGACTTGATGATGTAAAAATTATTTATGTACAAAACTTAAACTCCATTTGAGTTTAGGTCAAATTGTTCCTCTACCACAAAGCAAAATTATTGTATTTCATTTAACGAGTGTGAAGAACATGCTCTTTTGGTTTCAAAATTGTGCTATTTTGTTCTAAGTCCATTATATGACATTGCAGCCAAACTTCTTGATGGAAGTGTGTGCTTAATCATGAGTTAATTAATTACTTTATGGTTATCTAAATTATAAAAAAAATTACTCAGTATAAGTCACCTTCTATTTTTATTTTTTTTGTTCAAACTACATTAGTTCCCTTAATTTCTCAGGAAAACTCGATTGCACATTATTTTCTAGTCCAAAATATTTGTCACGAATTTCTTTTTGAGAGTCAAGCGATATAAATTTTAACTAACATTTTAAAATATGTTTTTTTATCATATTGATATGAGAATATGATCAAACAAATAAAAAAAAATATTACACGCCTTCATTTCTTTTTTTGCCATATCAACTTTTGCCCAGGTGTAATTTTTATTTATTTCATATCAAATAAGATTATAAGTTACTATATGCAACTGATCGAGTTTTTCAAACACGCTAATGGGAATTTATGTATTTTGCCTTCTTATAATACTCCCTCCGTTTAATAAAGGATGACCTAGTTTGATTTGGAACGTAGTTTAAGAAACGAAAGAAGACTTTTTAATCTTGTGGTTATAAATTAAAGTTATGTCAAATGTAC
Organism: Solanum lycopersicoides; assembly: GCA_022817965.1. Taxonomy (NCBI): domain Eukaryota; kingdom Viridiplantae; phylum Streptophyta; class Magnoliopsida; order Solanales; family Solanaceae; genus Solanum; species Solanum lycopersicoides. The sequence goes on along the minus strand of CM040621.1, from coordinate 6,032,567 downwards.
CAAAATGTCCTTTAATCTTATGGTCTTAAACATGTCACGTGGAAAGTTAAAGTTAAATTGTTGCCAAAAAAAAAAAAATCATTCTTTTTTAAACAGACTAAAAAGGAAACAGACTATGATGATGATTTGACATGGGGTCCTTCAACAACTATTAAAGTCACAAATTCAAGGTCTGGGATTTGATCTATAGTTATAATCCATAATTCTGGTTCTTTTATCCTCTACGGAGTTGATACATATCGGCTAGACCTTAGTGGTTTCTTTGGATGCCTATGCACTCCTTGTTATTGGTTACTTGGGAGGCATATGTGGTTCGAGGTTCGGACTACACTTTCTCCAATTGTGGATTCACCAGGTTTTTCTCTTAGTAGTGTTAGCAATTCTCTGTATCCCTCGGGCCTATAGAGGTTCGTTCAGATTTTTAGTACTTATCTTGCGCACGAGTGTATCTTTTGGGTTTATAGTGGCCTAGTTAGGTTTAGTTGTACTTATTTTAATTATGTTCTTTGTACACTCGTGTGCATCTCTTTTAAATTCCACTCTTTTGAACTATGTTTATGTTTTATTCTAGTGTTTTATATTGCTTTTACTTTTCTTGGTCAATCAGTCGGTCCATGAATATGCGTATTGAGTACTTGTTGTTTTGGTACTCATGCACGCTATACTCTGCATATGTCTCATGATGTATGACCAAGCACTAGTTACCAGTGCTGAGATTCGAGCCTGATGCAACTTCAGCTTGGAGGCGAGGGTGAACACATGACGTCCTGCACTTACCTATCTTTATCTATATTTTGTTGGCTCTTATTTTGTATTTTGAGACAAGTCTTGTATTTTGGGTTCACTTTAATTTGGAACTTACTGTTTGTTTTTTTTAAAAAAACTTTGTACTTGTGAATTCTAGGTTCTGTTATTGTATATATTGATTTGTTTCTACCTGTTTTTCTATCTCTTTATTTAATTGTCGCTTCCACCTTGTTTTTATCGTTACACTAATTAATTTCTGTTCTGATTTACGAATTAACTTAATTACCAGTGAGTTATAGTAAATAAGGTATATGTGGATATTTCTACAACGATGAATATTCAAATTTCGGTTTCCCTCTTCATTTTTTTCATCACTACGAACTACGACAACTGATAATGGATCTAGAAGTGATAAATCTTCACCAATTTGACTGAATTCTTGTTTTATTAATAATGTGGCTAGCTACCAATATGTTTTAATTTATATCATGAACACTCATGAGATAAAACAATTATTGAAGTTGAATTATGATTATGGCTCTAAACTAAACTAAAACAAATGAGTGACGGTAATTGATAGATATTATTTCTACTAGATATTTACATCAAATTAATATAGATATTTTTTATACATATTTTTAGATGCATGCCCATAACAAACGGGCTACCCCATATTTCACGTTATTTTTATATTTTCCTTCCTTTTTCTATGACAAAACTGATCCCCTAAAAAACATTTAAAAAAAAACTTCACATTTCTCTATCTTTAAATTTGGTAACTCATATTTAACCTCTTTTATCCATGTAAAAGCAACCTCCTTTTTTGGGATCTTCAAATTTAATTAGGAGAACCCATAGAAATTCATTCTAGTTGCAAGATCCGAAAGGATTGAATTGAATTTGAGCGGTAAATTATATCGCAGAATTAAGGTAAAAATAAAATTACATATAAAAAAATTGTTAAACTTCTTTGAAAAAAAAAAAAACATTTTTAACAAAATTTGTTTTGGTATCATCTATGGCAGATTTACATCATCCTAAGGGGACTAATTCAACTTAAATCTTTCGTTAGAAAATCATATTGTATTCCATAAGGTAAACACAAAGAATTTTCATCTTTTTTATACATACAAATTATTGATTCTTGAAAAAAGACAACGTTGAACCGTTGTTTAATGTTGCAGGTCCAAATCCCAATCGTAACAATTTAGGTTTTTCTATCAAAATCTTCTTATTAAAATTTCTGACTATCGCGCAAGATGAGGCTAATAATTACCATAGGCATATGTTTCATGGTTTTGGTGATGGCAACACAAGTGAATAGTTTTGTGGGCATCACATGGGGAAGGCAACAAACACAACAATTGGTTCCATCTATGGTTGTTGATTTGCTTTTACAAAATAAAATTTCACAATTGAGATTAATGACTTCAGGATATGATATTATTGAAATATTTTCAGGCACTAATATTAGTGTTAGTGTTATGATGGGAAATTCATTTATGTATCAAGCAAATAGGAAAGACCTTGCATATAATTGGGTAAATGATAGAATCAAGGATCCAATCAACAAAGGTGCAAATATAGTGTAAGTAATTTATCATTATTATATTATTATTTGAAAATTGACTTGTCAAAAATATTTTTGACATATATGTCCTTTTTATTTATTCAGGGAACTAATGGTGGGGTCTGAACCATTTTCTAATTCGTTCTTGAAAAAAGCATCGAACTACAATGTTGTGCCCGTGTTAAAACTCATGCGACAAAGTCTCGATGAGATGGGTTTAGGGTATGTTAAAACAACAACCGCACATGGTATGGATGTATTGAATCACATAAAATTTCCATCGGAGTCAGAATTTCGTGATGACATAAAAGTACAAATGAGGGAATCACTAGCGGAGTTCAATCGAACCGGAGCTCCCTTTGTTCTAATGATGTTCCCAATTCATTTCGTTAGAGAAGTAATGAATTACACCATAGAGTTTGCGTTCTTTGATAATAATAGCGGGTTTAAAATTGAAGATGGTAATATTACGTACACAAACGTTGTGGAGTTAATGATCGATTCCGTTGCGTGGGCAATAAAAAAAGCAGGATATGAAAATATGAAAATTATGATTGCTCAAATTGGATGGCCCACAGATGGATATCCACATGCAAATATTAAAAATGCAGAGAGATTTCACAAAGGGTTATTGAAATTTATAACATCAAAAAAAGGGACACCAATGAAGCCAGGGCCACTTGACATATATCTACATAGCTTGTGTGATGAGAATCAATTTCACAAGATGTTTGGTTCATTTCAAAGACATTGGGGTATTTACCAGGCAGATGGCAATCCAAAGTACAAGCTTGATTTATCATTACAGGTACGGATGTTAAATGATCGGTTTGAACTGAATTGCAATAACAATAGTATATTTGAAAAATGATCATTATATTGTGATAAAATTTCAAAATGTCACAAGTTAAACGTCATGACTTTAATTATACGGGTTAAAAACTGACTTAGTGAATGTTAGCCGAATTTGAGTCAGTCAAAATGCAGGAAATCACACCCAATAACATTTAAAGATGAATGATCTTAAGCTTTTAATCCCGACTTGGCGTATGGATAAATCTTCAAGGTCAAGAGTGGAAAACTTTTTTTCATTTGAAGTTTTTTCCATGGATCAAAAGCCCATATCCAAGGTCATTTTAGTAAATCAATGATCAAAATGAATTGTCCAATAAATGAATTATTTTTCAACCCTATCCAAATGTTACTTGGTTGAGATAGGTTAGACAATGACAAAGAGTCATAATCCATTCCCAAACCCTTACCAAAACTTTTTTTTTTTTTTTTATAAACTAATAATTTGTTATAGCTATGTATAAAATATCGAACAAAAACTATATTTATTGAAAGATTTTAAAAAGTTTCTCATTAGTCAATTTGGTCACATATTTAGCCCAAATCCGTCCAATTTTTTGATAGACTACACTAAGATGAGTCAAGTTATATATATTTCATGAGTTTGATTTTATCATCTCTAATTACAGGGTCGTGACGTGTTACCTACACAAGCTAAGGGGATTGTGAAAATGCCAAATCGATGGTGCAAGTTCAATGGGGACACAACAAACACGGATTTGGTGAATAAGAATTATGATTTAGCATGCCAAGTTTCAGATTGTTCACAATTAGAAAAAGGAGCTTCATGTGATGGACTAAGTTATGCTTCCAAAGTTTCATATGCTATGAATGCATTTTTCCAAAAAAACAAACAAGAAATAAATTCTTGTGATTTTGATGGTTTAGGTCAAGTTGTAGCAACAAATCCCTCTGAGCCAAATTGTGAGTTTCCCATTGAGATATTGTCATTCCAAGATCAAAGGGTACAAAATGGTATGGTTTTAAGAATTTGAAGGACCAAAAATAGAAATGAAATTGTATTTCATTTTGAGTTTAAGTAATATACATTGTCAACGTAAGCCAAATCATGTCATGTTTTTTGTCTGTTATAACATGTAACATGTAACGTATCTTAAATTACAAATCACACATAAATTTAAAGAAGTTTGCATGTATCATTTGGATGATTTGATGATGTAGAAATTATATACCAGTAATGTTCGAAACTTAAACTAAGTATGTCATGCATGTCATTTAAAAGGCCGAATTCGACAACAGTATGCCAAAAAAAGTCATATAATCCCTCCGTGCATTTTTACTTGTCCGTGCAAAATGGTTGTTCAACAATATAATATTTGTTCAGTTTAAAAAATCGAGATATAATTTACCTTTTTTTTAATTATCTATTTTACTCTTACTATTAAATACTATTCAATATCTGATACATTTCCCAGAGAATCAAATCTAATATATTTAAATTCTAATCGTATAATGGTTGAAATTCTAAATTTACCACTACTACTATTTTACGTAGTTATTTAATACTCCATCTATCATATAATATTTGTCCACTATACTAATAGTTATCCAGCAATATTTGTCCAAATTAGAAAATCAAGAGATAATTTACTTTTTGTGTCTATTTTACTCTTGCTACTAAATATTATTTATCATCTAACACATTTCTCAAAACAGTAAATTTAATAAAGTCAAAGGGTAAAATAGTAATATTACCCCAGTTATTTAATTTTTCTTAAGGGGTATGTAAGCCAATATATAGTAGACAACTATTGTTGGATAGAGGGAGTACTAAGTGTAGTAGGAGAAGTAAAAAATTGTCTTGATTTGTTAAAATGGACTAAGCACTCCACTCGTCCATCTTTACTTGTCTATGTTTAATTTGACATACCCCTTAAGAAGCGCTAAATAAAATGATAATTTTACCATAACACCTCTATTATTCTAAGTCATCTAAATATTGAAAAATGAATAGTATATAATTATATGGATAAAATAGGTAAAATTAAAAATGATAAATTATCTCATAATTTTTTAAAATGGTCATCTTTTTCATAATATAACAGAAAAGTAAAAATGAACGCGAGAACAAATTAAAATCTATTTTTAATATAGAAGTCAAACAAAATAAAACGGAAAAAATATATAAGATGAGCTTCTATTCTATGCTCTATACACCCCAAAAGAAAGTTTTGGGTGCCTTTATTTATATATATCACAATTATAATAAATTATAGTGAAAAAATAAAATAACAAAAAATAAATAAATAAATTGTTTAGGCTGAAGCGCGAATATTTCGCTTTCTTTAGGGAGATTCAAGCCCAGTGCGACATAATCTAACCAATCCAACAGTCACTATAGGAAAAGTGTGAATTACAAGGGGATATTTCTAGGGATTAGTATGAATATCCGCAGAAAACTTATTTTCCTGCAAATTTTCATATTAATCCCTAGGAAATCCTCATGTAATTCACCCTTTTCTTGTAGTGAGTGATATATACTCCTGATTTGTCCCCTCCAGTTTACAATCTAACAACATCGTACAACTCAAGTAACTCCGGATTTAGTTGAAGAGTACAAAGCTCCACATAATAACACATTCCTTCAGCATCTAAATATTCTATTTTATATAGTGAATATAGTTGAAAACTTGGAAATTTCTTTGTCTCAACTCTCTCTTTTACTATTACATACTACAATATTATTTCACACTTCTCATCTTTATTTCATTCCTTCACAAAGAAAGGAACACCACTATTTATAAGTGAAAAATTCTTCCGTGTAATCAATGGGTATAATGAAGGTTACATAATTATGGGTAGATAAATGTGATAGATGTTACCAAAGTTACAAGAAATTAATGGTCATATGAGTTACAAGAAACTAATGACAATGAGAGTTGCAAAAACTAATGGTCATATAAGTTACAAGTACTAATTGTCATAGTTTACCACCATTTATACCCACTACCATATGTGTCACGCGCTCCGAGCTTACACCCTAGACATGAATGACATTCGAGAAACATTTCTTACTCCCCAACATACCCTTCGTCTTACTAACTACTTAGCGGAAGATTTGACTCAAGCAAATTAAAATCTTTAAAGAGAAACATATAACTTAAATGTCTCAAATACTCATCTAAGCAAGGTATAATATTCTCAAAACACTTTAAAGAGAATTTCTGAAAACAACTCCACTCTAGCTATCTATGAAGTCAGTAAGTTCATCATAGACGTCCCACGCCCCAAAGTAAATACTTAAATGAAAAAAATGTGGCCCTCCGAAATGCAAAGAGGACTCACTGAAACTCTCAAAGGAAAAGTGCAAAGTGATCTCAACAAAGCGACTTTTGATGATCGTGAACACATGTATTTGCATCATAAAATGATGCAAGTCGAATAACATCACTACATTGTATATACAAGTACGTAATGTAGCCAAAGCAAAATAACGGAAAGAAAAGGGATGACAACAAATAAGACAACACTCAACTGAATGTAAAAAATAAAGGAATGAAAGCATTTGACTTTACAAAATACTTATTCATCTATAAACTCAAGGTAATAAGTGATATAGTAAAAATACACTTTAACTCTAGCTATTTGACAGATTCTCTAACCGACAACTATCACTATGAGCTACGTGATGTTACAATGTCTCTTCCACGCTGCCACAACTTTCTTATACCGTGCCGAATATAGAACCTCTCAACTAAGTGAATGCAAATAAGGATTCATCTAAAAAGTATGATCCATTACCCATGTTGGCATACTTGCTTTATGAGGATTTTGTGTTTTCTGAATTCATCCCCGTATCGTTGCTCATACTACTCCCAATAACATATACTCATGCTCAAATATTTAAAAATAGACTATTTCTCAATTTGAGATAACTATTCAAAAAATCCTCTTAAAAGAGGTAACGCTCTAAAATATCTTGAACGCATAAACTCATTTCTAAATCAAAGTTTCTCTTTTCTCACTTTAAAAATGATAACTTTGGAAAATACTTAGTTTAGTTAATCTCTCTCTGAAACATCTGCTCATACTCTACTCAAAACTCTTCTTTACTTTTCTTAGAAACCAATTTAAGACGATGATTGGTTAAAATGATTTTTCAATAAATAACATAATAATAAGGTTCTTGAAGGAAGTAGACATGAACAATCAATTCAATAATCTCAATACATGATATACAACAATTAAAAATATAAATATGGAATTCAACGATACTAATCATTTCAAGAATACTTGAAATCAAGGATAACCCTAGATTACTGTTTTACTAAATTTAGAAATATGTAGGAAGTGAATACGAACTAGTCCAACATTATGATGATCTACATATTTGGAAGGACAAAGTTCTTGGCGAAATTGACGGAAATTTAAAAAATACTGAAAACCCTATTTCTTTCTCCTCTTGGATACTTGCTCTAATTCTTCTAAGTATTCATGAAAATAAAAAGGTGTTTAACACTAAATAAACCCTTAATACGCGTAAAAGGGTCAGAATGTAGGCTTAGAAGGAATTAGAAAAGTCCAAAATACCCTTCATTAAAACTGCCAAAGTGGTCTACGGTTCCGACCTACGGTCAGTAGAAATTCTTATGGGCGTATCGGTCAGCCATAGAACCACTTGCTGGGACTTTAAAATCTGAATAATTCCTACGGGTCACTTCCTAATGCTATGGTATCGTTAAAAATTTGACTTTGGTGGTCTCATGTGGAACATTTTAGAAAAAAAATGGTATCGATTCGAATTAGTTTTTTGTTTCTTAAAAAATATGTTTTTGAGTAGTTTTGGTGTTGAGTTTTAAAGGTGTGAACATGAAATGAAAGGTTGTATCTTTTCTAAAGGATTGTGAATAATTGACTGATATTTTTTATCAAAGACGTTGGGGCGATTTACTTGGCAGGTTAGGCATCCGGATCCTCATTTGTGCCCTAATAACTAATTGAAGAGTTGGTTTAATTTTTTGCTAAGAAAAGAAACTTACTTAATAATTTGTGTACATGAATTATTAATTTCATCTCGAAAAATAAATTCAGCGAGGTTAAACATGATTTCTAAGTTGGGTTCAATGTTTGAGTTTGTCGAGATTTTCATCTATGTTCTCCAATCAATAATCTTCCTCTCGATGATATGATTGATGAAGTCTTATTATTAAAAGTTTTTTTTTTCCAATTGAAATGATACTATGATCATTGCTATGTATTGAACTATGATATTCAAATAACCTTTTTTAATTCTCTAATCAAAAGAAAATTACTCTTTATATTTGATCTGAGAACAAAAAAAGGTAAAAAGCTTCATACATTCATAACGATTAATGTTAGTCAAGAGAAGCAAGAATTATCATCTGATGCAAACACATTCCAAACAAAATTTGGATGAGTTATAAACCAGAAATTAAGTACCATTGAGAAATAATTTGGACCTCAAATAAAGCTTTTAACTTCCCTAAGCTTGGAGGAAAAAAAAAGAGTCAATATCTCATATCACTCAACTTATGCTTTTTTTCACCGAGACTCACTTAACTTTCATTTATAACCTCATAGTCATTCAACTATAGATTTTCCTCACATAAAGTCACTCAGCTAATAGTTTTTTTTCAAAAAAGGTCATTCAACTTTCTTTTAATAACTTAAAAGTCACTCAACTATCGATATATCATTTAGGAAGTCACCCAACCAAATTAAATATGTTTTCATTAAATTTTGAGTGACTTTCTAAGTGAAATATCAATAGTTGAGCGACTTTGAAGTCATAAAAGAAAGTTGAATGACTTTCTATGAAAAAAAATATATTATTTGAAGACTTTCTGTGAGAAAAATTTATAGTTGAATGATTTTGATGTTATAAATGAAAATTAAATGGCTTTCTGTAAAAAAAAAGAAATAGTATTAGTTTGAGTGACCATATAAGATATTGGTGTCTTACATCACTTCTGGGATGACCTAGCGTGGATCGATACATACTTGAATTCAGCTATCATTTTATTCAACTCTTCATGCGTATATGTGTTTCTTTTAGTGCCTCTAGTCATTATAAATGATTTAACTTAAGCTCTAGGCCTTTTTCTATTTATAATGTGTGATAAAAGTGCAGTGAAAAGGGAATTGACTACACTTTTATCATGATGTGAAAATGAAATTGACTACACTTTTACCATGTTGTGAAAAGGAAAGTTGACTATACTTATGTCATGTAGTGATGAGGAAAGTTCTAGAAGGTGGAATGTGAGGATAAGAATAATGACATGGTGAAAAATATTTTAGTGAGGTGGAAACAAAATATAAAAAAATTATTCCTACAAAGTAAAAATAGCAGTATTAAGATATTTATTTATTTAAACACTTTATTTAGAATTTAAATTAAGCTAAAATAGGTAAACCATATTTTTTTGGAAATTCTCCTTTTTTTTAAAAATCAAAACAAAATGAAACCATTTATTGTACAAATGTGAATTTTTCTTGTTGTTTCTCATAATTTTCTGAAAGATTGAATATTTTAAAATTTATAGATAGTTAAAAAATGAACTACACAGTGTAACCAAATTATATTATTTTTAGAAAAACAATTATATAACTCAACATAAATATAATAATTTACATATTTAATTATGAAAAAATTATATGGTTAAGCAAACTTATAGTATTTAGTTACTCATCATAGTTATAGTTTGTTATAATTACCACTAGCGACTAACATTATACATTAATTACGTGGGCTGACTTGAGTTTGTATAATTAGTCACATTTGTATATGTATAATTCACCACATTTGTATAATTCGCGGTTAACAGTTCTTTGTTTGATTTGTTTTTGCATACGATTGTTTGTATTTGTATATGACGATAATTTTCTTTGATTTTTCAGTTTTGTCATCATATACATTCAATCTTTTTGTGTATAACTTTTTAAAGTTTGTATAAACGTGTAGTTTTTGGATTTTCTATAATATGATTTATATAATGTAATCTGTATAATATATTGATTCAAGTGGATGTGAAAAAAGAGCAGTCGAGCAGAAACAAGAGGAAAATGAAATTGAGATTTGTATTGAAATAGTTAGAAAATTTGATTTCGTATGTATATAGTTGTTAAAAATGAGTACAAGAAGAACATTAACAAAAAAGAAATTGAGGGTTTTTTAATTGTCAATTTTGTATATAGTAGAATACTTATATACATAGACATTTGTATTATTATATAACCACAAGTTGAACTGTTGATCTGTGAATACAATTATATTTGAATACATAAGTACTCTGTCAAATTTAAAAAGTTGATTAGGGAATTCAAGTATAGTTGGGTACATCAATACTATATTGTTAGCCTTTTCAAAATTTTATTTAGAAGAATACTTATACAGTTTGATACCCATAAATTAATTTTTTTTGCTCGTTTGTTTGATATATCCATATTTATACAGTTTGATACTCATAAATTGTATCTTTGTTGTTCGTTTGTCTAATGTATCCATATTTTTGTACAATAACAGTGTTGAAATGTATACATATTTATATACATAGATACTTATATTATTATATAAGCACAAGTTGAAATGTTGATTTGCAAATACAGTTATATCTAGATACATAAGTACTATATCCAAGATAAAAGGTTGATTAGAAAATACAAGTATAGTTGTATCCAACGTATTCATTTTTGTGTTTAACAACAATGTATTCATTGTATTCTATATTGGTGTATTCATTTTTTTTTAACAATTAGTGTATCTATTGCCATGTAGTTCACCTATTCAAAATCGAAATACTTAACCTTCATTCACAAATTCAACAATTTTGCTTACATGAAATAACTTGAATTAACAAAAAAAATTATTAATACCTTTCCGACGACAGAATAAGAAATATGGAGATAACAAGAAAATTGAGTATGATGTATGTCAATTTTTTTAAACTGATAAAGAATATGCTCTGATATGTCTTTAAATAAGTAATTTTCAGTTATAAGTTAATTATGGGAAGTTACTTATTCCATGGACGTAATGTAAGGATAGTGAGTTATATTTGAAAGTCAATTTCTTATTTATTTAATGTACTTAAAGATGTATTAATGTATAAATAAAATAAAAAACTATACAAAAATACAACAAAAAATGACATAAATTATAGTCATTTATAATAAATAAATATACTTATAACTATTGATATTCACTAACTCTATAAATAAACTATTTTTATAAGTTGCTCAAACTTTTTAAAAAAGAAATGCAGATAACAATATGCAAATTCCATATATAAAAAATTTATATGACATAAGTTCACACGATACGTATATAGTTTATTTTGGCCAAAGAGAACAATATGTATGTGCTTAGGCTATGACAATTAACTTTTATATTATTTCATATAATGATTTTAACAAATTATTATAGGCTATTTGCTTTTTAATTCATGCAGCAAAAATTGTTGGACCACACTACAATGTAAAGAAATTTTATAATTAGCCAAAAATTCCGCTAACCAACACCCAAGTTGGAAACTTTAGAATGTGTTTGGTATGAAGGAAAATGTTTTCCAATTTTTCCATATTTGGTTGTGACAAAAGTTTTGGAAAATGTTTTTCAAATCAACTCATTTTCCTCAAAATTAAGAAAAATAACTTCCCTTCAAAAATTAAGGAAAACATTTTCCAAAACTCTCCTCTAATTTCAAATTACATTTTTTCTTTGGAAAAAACATCAATTTTTTAAAAATATTTTTAATTTCAAATTTTTATTTTTTTTCCACCCGATCCCTGACCCCACCGGTCACCCCCCTCAACCCCACCCACTCCCCCAAAAATTTAATTTTACTTTTTATAAAATATTTTCAACTTCAAATTTTTATTTTTAAACTCCTAAACCACCCCACCCCCAAGCCAGCCCCCCACCCCCAACCCCCCAAAAAATTAATTTTGCTTTTTAAAAATATTATCAACTTTAAATTTTTATTTTTTCACTCCTACCCCCTTCCCCCGCCCCACACACTACCCCCTCCCACCCTACTACCACCCAAAAAAATAATAATTTTGATTTTAAAAAATATTTTTCAATTTCATAAATTATTTTTTAATCTAGTAAAAATAAAAGATATCTCTCAAAAACATTTTTCATTCATAAATCAAATACTAAAAATCATTTCCGAAAAATATTTTCTACTCACCAACCAAACATGAGAAAATAAGTCCAAAATCTACTTGTTTTTCAGGAAAATATTTTCTAGGAAAACATTTTTCATGGAAAACATTTTCCTTCATACCAAACACACCCTTAATCTATTATTTTATAATAATAGACGTGATAATAAGATGCTTAATTAAAAACTTAGATTTAAAAGTATGAAATAGAAAAAATTAAAGTTAAACAAATCATTAAATATTAAAAGAAAAGTTTGTATTTTAAAAAAGATAAACAAAATACTTATTTCAATATATATCCGCTCTTTCTTTCTTTTGAACAAAGTAACATATATTTTCACCGTTCACTTTTATTTGTTTTATATTTTGAAAATAAATTTTTACATATAATATATTGAGAAAAAATAATTGTTTTATATCTGTTCTATCCTCGATATTAATTATTTATTTTTCAAATTATTTCTAACGATCTAAGGCTATACGGAGGGAGTATAATTTTGAATGAAAAGGAACATTTGGGCCAGAAGAAAATATATTTGGCCCAAGATATCGAACTTATAAGCCCAAACTTTATCTATTGGGTTTGATAAGAGCAATGGATCATATCATTTTCCAACTCTCCGTCCATATATTTCTCCGGCGAACTCCTCGGCGATTTCTATCTCCGGCCAACTAATCGGCGATATCATCTCCGGACAACTCGAGTTGTAAGTCCGTCATCTCTCTTTTGCTTTCTTCTATGTAATTCCATCCTCTGTATTTGGAAACAAAAACCCTAAACCCCTTTCAATTGCATTGTATGCTTCTCTGTGTTTTTCTTTAGCTTTATGGTTTATTTGCATTCTCGTTTGTGTTTTATAGTGATATTAGCTCGTAAATTATGTGATTCTATTGATATGCCCTTGATTATTGTGAAGTTCCTGGAAATTTTTAGTGGAATGAGGAAAAAGACGTCAATCTGTCAAAGATGAAATTTATAGGTAAAATACATAGACAAATACTCAAACTTGGCGTAAATCTGGCAACTAAGGACTCCAATTCATATCGGAATGTGAAAAATAATTTTTAAGAGTGATAGAGGGAGTAACTTTTTGTGTAATCTGTGAACTTGAAAGGCAATGTGTTACTCTATTTGAATTAGTTTAAAAATGAGTTTCCGTTACTGTGTTTTTATCTATTTTAATTTATAGGTCTCAAACATTTCAACTCGTAGAGATACGCTGGCTTCATATAACACACAATAGCTTACTCCTTTCTATAAATTAATCGAAGTGTTGATATTTATTCACCTTTTCTTTCCAGGGAAGTGGTGAAGTTTAAGGAAAAGCATGGGTAGCGTCTGTGTTCTACCTCTGCGTATCTTCTACTTTGAATAGCTTTGTTCAAGTTTTCTCTTAAATCCTTAAAATTCATATTTTTCTTGTCTCTATAAGTCTTTCTCGTTGTTTCCCGTGAAAAGATTGAGAAGGACTCATGATCTCCATCCAACTGCGCTTCCGTTCATTATCTACTCACTTACATCATCTTACTGGTCCTTTTTCTTCTTTCCACGTATCTCTCTCCTCTCTATCTCAGGTAGTAACCAAAAAGTCTGCTCAAAATGCAAACCAAGAAAATCCTGTTCTCCTCAACTACCTAATAAACACGTTGGGTTTTCCAAAAACTAAAGCCCTGACCATATCCGGTCGTTTATCATGGGTCAGAAGTGTTGAAAAACCTAAATTGACTGTACATTTCTTCAAGTCCGTTGGATTCACAGATGCACAAATCCAATCCGCTGTTTGTACCGTCCCCCAAATCCTTCTTGCTGATGTTGAAAAAATACTCAAGCCAAAGATCCAGCTATTACAAGAATTGGGTATCACTGGTTCTGATCTGGGTAGGCTTTTGTCCACAAAGACGATATTATTAACACGTAGTCTGGACAAAATACTAAAGCCTTCCGTTGAAGTTCTTAATAATGTCCTTATAAAAAGTACTGATAATGGTGATTGGTTTCGGGTTCTGCTAAGGTGTGATTGGGTTATTTATGGATCTCCTCACTTGAGACTGCTTCCTAATATTTCATATCTGCAAAGCGTTGGAATTGTTGGGTCTCAACTATCATCACTCTTGAAGAGGCAACCTCATCTTTTTGTTACACATGGATCTAAGCTTAAAAAACTTGTCTCTGAACTTATGGATATCGGGTTTTCTACTGATTCAAGAATGTTGGTGCATGGCCTTCACACATTAAGTTGTATGAGTCAAGAATCTATTTCGAGTAAATTACTGTTGATTCAGAGTTTTGGTTTCTCCAAAAGTGAGTGCATGGTAATGTTTAAGAGGGCACCATGCTTATTCCGTAGTTCAGAGAAGAAAATAAGACTCGGACTAGAGTTCTTCTTGGAAACAGTGAAGTTGGAGAAGTCAATTTTAGTACAGCGTCCTACTCTTTTGATGTTTAGTATGAAAGAGAGAGTGATTCCGAGATATCAAGTTTTTCAGCTGATAAAGTCGAAAAAGCTTATGAAGAAAGACCCAAAATTTTATGATATGGTGTGTTTGACAGAGCATCACTTCTTGGAGAAGTACGTATCGAGATGTACAGAAAATGCAGAGGAATTATTGATGGCTTACAAAGGCCATCATCTAGATTCAGGAGAAGAGTAAGAGTGTTTACTGGAAAATTTGCTTGCAATTTCTTTTCCGGGTTTTGATCTTATAGGCTTCGGAAATGCGTGGTGAAATAGGGGCATTCATATTTCTAATTGTATTGTTGCTTTGATGAAAATGATGCTTGTGTTACTTATGGCATAAGAGGCCAGGAACCAGAAAATAAAGCTTAATTTTAGCACATTGATCTTGATTTCTCCCTTCTGATTAGTTTCATTTCCTTTTACATATGTGACAACTTTTAAGTCCTCATACGATAAAGTCGTTTGGTTGTTGGTTAGAATTATACAGATATGATTTATATAAAGAATAGTCATGTTGGGTTTAGTTATGTTGGATTTAGTTATGTTGGATTGTAAACTGGTAACTGAATATTGGTGCTGAATTTTATACTAGATATCAACTAAAATGTAACCATTGTATACATGGGTTTTAGTTATATTATGCTGGTTTTAATACATAATAATTCACTTCAAACGACCATTCAAGGCATGAGCTTTTTTCTTCTTTTTTTGGTAAAGTGAAATACTTAATTGGAGTAAAATTTCATGTCATAGCCACTGAAATACCCAAGGATATGAAGGATTAGTTTTTTGGCCTCTATTTACACGTAAACATCATATATGCTTGTTTGGATAGCCACTTTCATATGTGACATAATATGAAATTACAATCTATCCGTCTTTAGTTTGCAATTACATTAATCTCTAAAGTAGTACAAATCGGATATATTAACATGTAGCTCGGATACATTAAAAGTATCTCAGATACATTATAACATAAATCGGATACATTCAAAACTAGCTCGGATATTGAAAATAAGGAAAACATAAGGCATGTATTTCAGTAATTTTTCCATAAATTAATCATTCCATTGCACTCGATGTGAGAAAATGAGAATTGGTAAATCGCCAAGCTTAAGGTGGGAATAAATGATAATTAACCACAATTACGTAGTGAAAGACTATTTACAAACACATTTTAATTCTTATGTATATATTGACTAAATTTAAATATCAAGCAAACATGATAACTCTTACCTTCTATAAACTGTTAAACGAACAAAATGCATCAGATGGTCCCGTAGCTCAGTTGGTTAGAGCGTTGGTCTTATGAGCCGAAGGTCGCGGGTTCGAGCCCCGCCGGGACCAGAGACAAATTTGTGTCACTATTTTGAGTTTTTACTTGTAAAAAATAAATTATTTTTAGTAACAGCTACGATCTTTTTTATTTCTTAACGCTCAATCATTCAAATCAAATTATAAAACACACACACCTCGTTCAAGAGTTTCAATTACATGGACAACCTATAATTAGGAATAGCCATTAGATGTTTGGCTCTAGTAGTAACAAGACCAAATTCCTCACCCATGTCCAAATCATTTGGTAACATACCATTTGGAAGTTCCCAATCAAAGCAATGAACCAATTGTGCCATTATCAAACGTATCATGATGAGTCCTAGTTGTAAACCAGGACAACTTCTTCTGCCGGATCCAAATGGGAGAAGTTCGAAATTCTGTCCACGAAGATCTATACTACTCCCCACAAACCTATCTGGAATAAACTCGTCTGGATTATTAGGCCACACCTTTGAATCGCGCCCTATAGCTTAGGTGTTCACTAATATTCTTGACTTTTTTGGAATAAAATAACCATCAATTGTGCAATCTTCAATAGATTGATGAGGGATTAGTAATGGTCCCACAGGATGAAGCCTTAATGATTCTTTTATGACCATATCTAAGTGTTCCAATTTTTCTAAATCTAACTCCTCCACCATTCTTTTCATTCCAATTTTTTCTTCAAATTCTTTTTGAAGTTTTTTCATTATGTTTGGTTGCCTTAAGAGTTCTGAGAATATCCAATCAATTGTTGTTGCTGAAGTATCCATTGAACCTATTAGCATATCCTATTAACAGAAATAGTTTAAATTAAGAGTGTACATGACCGGGTTAGTTCGGGTTTTTTCAAGTACAAACTAAATCATTTGTATCGGATTTTTAAATTTATAAATCAAACTAAACCAATAAAATTCGGGTTTTTCAACTTTGAATTTTTTCGGTAAAGTATTCATACAAACATATAATTTACTTGTACTTCAAATATTTCTTTAGTCCTACCATAATGCAACTATCTAAATTATTTTTTAAGAAAATAACACAAAATATGAAATAATTAACGACACTAAAATATCCAACAAAAAAATAATAATGAAACCGCATAAAACAAATATTGTAAATTATTAAGTCATAATGAAATTGATCATAATTTAAAGGCTTAACCCATCGGTGGCTCCCTAAAGTTAGAACCAACTTTCACTTAGACTCCTTAACTAAGTTTTGTATATTCTAGACACCTCATGTCATACTGAATTGTGTCATTTTAGCACTTTTTAAACAATCAGTCAAATATATAAGGTGTGTGTAACATATCGCCCAATGACGTATCAAAGTGACAAATTAAATGAAAACACGTGGCATATATATTAAAAATAATTTTTATATAACGGTATTTTAGTAGAAGGAAGAAGTAGCCAATGACTTAATGACATGTGCAATTTCTTACACAAAAAATTCAAAAAAAAAAACAAAAAAAAAACCACCAAGGTCATCTTCTCCACCCCACCCACCCAGATCGTCTTCTTCACTATTCCCCACCCACCCGACGTCTTCTACACCTTTGCCCACCCTAACCCCTTCCCCGCCCACATCGTCTTCTCCACCCCTCGCCTCACCCATCGTCTTTTTCAAGTTTTTCCGCTGCCCTTCTTCTTTTCTAATGGGTTAAAAAAAAAAAAATTGTGAAATCTCTTCGTGTTGAAATTCATTTTTTTTTGTCTGTAGCATCATCAAACTATTTCTCCATGGGAGTAGTTCAAGTTTTGAGAGATGGTGGCTGAGAAATGAGGAAGAAAATGAAAAAAATAAAATAAAAATGATTAAATGAGCCGTTCACGCGCTGGTATTGAGTGTATTACATTCACTATGTCATGTCAGTAAAAAGTGTCAAAGTGACACAACGAGACATGACATGAGAATGAACAAAGCTTAGTTAAGGAGTCTAAGTGAAAGTTGATGCCAATTAACTTTAGGGGGGCACCGATGAGTTAGGCCTGATTTAAAAGTACTAAATCATGCTAAAATAAGTTTACTAAGTATTAGTTACATGACTAAATATTAAAAGAAAGTAAAATTAGATTATGTATTTTAATTGTGTAAACTTATGTAAAAACTAAAAAATAAATATTCAATATTATTCTCATTCTTATTGTTGAATTGATTTTCTCCTTTTACATTAGTGTTAATTTGATTTTGATTTAAACTTTATTATAATTACCAACATGTATGGATATATAATATTTATTGGATCATTTAAAATTTTAACTTTCAAATATGTTAAAAGATAAAAACTATGAAAAAGTATAAGAAATATTTAAAAATATATCAAAGTAAATAATTTTACGTATAGAATAAAAATTTTAGAATTATATATATAATGTCGGGTTGGTTTGGTCTCGTTTTTTTTTTTTTAGTTGAAACCAGCCCAACCCAAATATAGTCGATTTTTTTTTTACAACACCAGACCAAGTCAAACCAAACCACTAGTCGGATTTTTTCCCGATTTGATTCGATTTTCGATTTGACTTTGTACACCCCTAGTTTAAGTATACCCTTTGTTATGTCAAAATATAATGAGAAGATATATTTGAAAAAAAAATAACAAAAAGAATATATTTGAATCAAAAATATATTTATACTATTTCTAATAGTATAAAGGTATATTAACACTTTATTGTTTATAATAGAGATAATGGTAAAAAACACATCTAAACTAAGCTTTTTTTTAATTTCCTACCTAACAGAAATAGTTTAAATATACCCTTTGTTATGTACAACTATAATGAGAAGGCATCTTTTAGAAAATATTTAAAAAAAAATCATAACCCCCCCACCCCCCGCCTCTCCCAAAAAAATGATATTATTTTATTTTACAAAATTAAAAATTATTTGAAGTTAAAAATAATTTTTAAACAAACTTAATATTTTTGAAGGGTGAGGGCTGGTTGGGGTAGGGGGTGGGGTGGGAGGACGATGGCGGGGGTGGGGTGGGTCCAGGGAAGAGTGAAAATATAAATATTTGAAGTTGAAAATATTTTTTTAAAACAAACTTAATTTTTTTTGGTGGAGGTGGGGGTGGGGGTGATGGGGGACGATGGTAAGGATGAAAAAATGAAATTTTAAAGTTGAAAATATTTTTAAAAAATAAACTTAAATTTTTTTTTTTTGGGGGGGGGGGTTGGGAAGGTGGGGGGGGTCGAGGGTATAGTGGTGAAAAAATGAAATTTTGCAGTTCAAAATTTTCTTACAAAAATAAACTTTAATTTCTTTTTTGGGAAGCGTGGGGTGAAGGCCGAGAGTTGAAATATTAATAGGGATCCATATATGAAAGTTTTGAAAAATCGCTTCTAAAACTTGGTAACAAAAGATTTTTTGAAAATTTGGAGAAAACTTGCAATACCCATATTTGACGCGTAGTTTATCAATAATATACTCATATTTTAATGGGTAAAATATGGGTATAATCCAAATGTTACCCATATTTAAAATCACTCTTTCAACCCATATTTGATGGGCTATTTGGATGGGTCAGTGAAAAATGGATTGAAATTGCCAGCACTACTCCCTTGTGATAAATTTTTCATTGTTTCCTTATGACTTAGCTATATTTTTCTTTTTGAAAAAGGCTTAAATATGACATCGAACTTTCAGAAAATGCTCATTTATGTTACCCGTTAAAAGTTTGGCTCATCTATGTTATTACCGTTCAAGAAAAGGCTTATTCATGCCATTATTTTTAACAGTGATTTTGCAAAACCATTTTTGACACGTGATCAATTGTAATTCGGCCAAGTCATCAATTTTTCTAATTAAAAATAAAAATTCTGAATAAAAATTGAATTATTTTTTTATGAAAAAAATTGATGACGTGGCCGAATTAAAATTCGTCACGTGTCAAAAATAATTTTGCAAAATCAATGTTAAAAAATAATGGCATGAATGAATCTTTTCTTGAACGGTAATGACATAAATGAACCAAACTTTTAACTGATGGCATAAATGAGCCTTTTCTGAAGGTTCAATGACATATAATTTGATTTAATTGTACGTCATTGCAAATTGTTGCTATTTTACCTTTTTTTTTGGTGAATCTACTCGCTAATCTCGTTTTTATTGGGCAGTCTCACTCGCCTCTCTCGCTTTTATACAAATACAAATGTGTAAAATGTGTTTGTGTTTGTATGAAGCGAGAGAAAATTATATACATACATATATTTCCATTCCCCTCTCCTAGATCACGCTCGTAGTACTCTTTCAGATCTCGTTCGCCATACTCACTCGCCTCTCACACTTTATACAAACACAAATGTATACTTTGTGTTTGTATTTATATAAAGCGAGAGAAAATTGTATATACAAATACAAATACATATATTTTCGTCCTCTACACTTATGATTATACAAATACGATCTTTCCCTGCCCAATTTTCTTTTTGTCTTTTTCTCTTTCTCGCTTTATACAAACACATATTATGCAATTGATTATTTTGTATATGTATACCAAAACAAATTATGCAATTGTTTCTTTTATATATATGTATGGGCGAAATAGACATAGCAAACACAAAGTTTGCTATGAAGCGCAATTATGCAAACTACAATTATAACATACAATATGATTTTTGTGTTTGCTATATGTGAAAGTTGTTCTTTTTAATTTTAGTTTTGAAATTTTCTAGTTTTATTTTCTTGTTTTATTTTTCTAATTAGTTATATATTTGAATTTTATTTAAAAAAATTATAAATTATAATAATGATCATATTAATAACTTGAAATATTAAAAAAATTGACATTCGAGATTTCATTTATCCTGCCTAAATTAAGATAAAAGGTTTAACATATGTCACGTAAATATTTTCTAACACATATTATAAATCATAATAATTAATAGTTGATTCACAAAATTCCACCTGTAATACATAAATTGACACATAAGGAAACATATTTATTTTGTGAAAATTATATAAAAATATAGTAAATCATAATAATTAATAACTTAAAATATCAAAAATATATAAACAAATTGATTGACTCTCAAAAATTCATATGCGCCACATAATTTGAGACAAAAAAAATTAAGTGTATTATGTATAAGTAACTAGAAGGTGTTGTAATAATCAAAACTTAAATATTTAAAATATCTATGAAAATAATGATTGACTCAAAATTATATCTATAATATATAAATTAAAACAGAAATAAGATATGTTGGATTACAAAAAAAATCTTATGTGAGATATCCCTTTGTGAACTTTGAACCACATGTCCTATAATGATTAGATTTTTCTGACACGTTATTATACTAGTTGTTTGTTATATATGAATAACTTCTTTCCTAATTAACAACTAAACGATGTTTGTATCCTAATTAACAACTAAATTAAATGATGTTTGTAATTATATTTTTTAAATCCTTGAACTTCCTTTATTAACTAAATTTTAAATTTTCAAATGAAGTTCATGTCCCAAACAAAAATTCTAAAATCCAAACACTCATTTTTAAATCCTTAAACTGCCATTAAGTACTTTTTTTCTATTTTTATTAGCTTCAAATCAGACTATTATTGTCCATACGTCAAATCTATATCTTTTTATTTTTGCCCCGCCCAAATAGCATGCATTTTTTATTTTTACCCAGCCGCCCTATTGCTATCTCTATTAATATAGTTTCATTTATATGGTTGATATTACAACACACACAATAAGCCAACTTGTATTATTATATAAATATTTGCAAGTTAGGAAGCGAAAACACACACACAATTAATAAATTTCTATATCTCATGGCTTCAATATTCTTACAATTTCTTGCACTACTTGCAATATTATACATTCTTCTTCGAGAATTACACAACAAATTCATAAAAAAGAAGAAAAAACTCCCTCCTGGTCCAAAAGGTCTTCCAATTATAGGTAATCTCCATATGATTGGCAAAAATATCCACCAAGATCTTTATAAAATAGCCAAAAAATATGGTCCAATAATGAGCATGAAATTTGGTGGTATTACTATAATTGTTGCTTCATCTCCTCATGCTGCTGAACAATTCTTGAAAAATCATGATCTTATTTTTGCTAGTAGACCAAATAATAGAGCTATGCAAATCGTCGCGTATAATCAGAGAAATTTAACATTTGCAAAATATGGACCTTATTGGAGAAATATGCGAAAATTATGCACGTTAGAATTGCTTAGTCCACTCAAGATAAAATCATTTCAAGAAATGAGAAAACAACAAGTTACAAATTTTGTGACTTTTATCAATCGGGCAGCTTCTAGTCATGATGAAGTTGATATTAGTGCTAATCTTGCTTTATTAAGTGCTAATATGTCATGTTTAATGATATTTGGAAAAAAATATATGGATGATGAATTTGATGAAAGGGGTTTTAAAGATGTCATTCAAGAGGCTATGATTATAGCAGGAACACCAAATATTGGTGAGTTTTTTCCTTTTCTAGATAAGTTTGATTTTCAAGGATTAATTCCTCGTATGAAGAAATTGGCAAAGGTATTTGATGAATTTTTAGAGAGAGTTATTGATGAACATGTTCAAAATTCCAAAGAGGAGAAACAAACAAAGGATATTGTTGATACTATGATGAATATCATGCAATCTGGTGAAGCTGAATTTGAGTTTGATCGTCGTCATATCAAAGCTATTTTACTGGTAATGTTAATGGAATATATTTCACTATGTTATAGTTTATAGTTATTTTATTTATCATAATACACTAGCAGGACACTTTTACGTATTATAGCAGGTACTTAATAGCGGGATACTTTTATCTAATTTGAGTCTTAGAAGAGAATTGGTAAAATCTAAGGGTCCACTAGTCCTATTTGAGGCTTGGGTCAGGGGCGGACCCACGTTGGATCCAGGGTGTTCACCCGCGAACACCCTCGGCAAAAAAATACGCGATATATATATGGTAAATTTTCTGTATTTCTGTAGATGAATATATTTTGAATCTGTTGAATTACATCCAATGATTCAATCAAAGTTCACCATTAATGGTGTTTCACAGATGTATTAGAAGAGAAGAAAGGAGAGATTCTTATTTCATGATACAGAAAGGGAAATTGATCTCCTAACCCAGTTACAATGTAACAGTGGTTTTATATACTGTTTTATTCCTCTAACCGACTAACCACTTACTAACAATTTTCTCTAATTCCTCAACTACCCTTAGCTAACTTTGTATATATCATTACGTAATTCCTATCACATTACTCCCCCTCAAGCTGGTGGGTGTAAAAACATTCAAAACACCAAGCTTGCCTACCAAACATTCATGTTGTGATCTGGGCAGCCCTTTAGTCAATATGTCTGCTAGTTGCTCTTTGGAACTCACATATTCTGTTCTTATCATTCCTGTCTGTATCTTCTGCCTAATAAAATGACAATCAATTTCTATGTGTTTCGTTCTTTCGTGAAATACTGGATTGGCTGCTATTTGTAAGGCTGCTTTACTATCACTGTATACCACAGCTGGTTGTTCAACTTCACTTCCTAGTTCTTTCAACAAAGCAATTATCCACACCAATTCTGAGACTGCATTGGCCATACTTCTGTATTCAGCTTCTGCTGAACTCCTGGAAACTACACTTTGTTTCTTTGACTTCCATGACAATAGTGTCTCACCATGTCTAACTAGAAAGCCTGATACTGATCTCCTTGTGTTTGGGCATGCTGCCCAATCTGCATCACAGTACACACTTAGTCTACTTGATCTTTTGCTGCTTAATAGTACTCCAAGCCCTGGTTCTCTCTTAATGTACTTCATCACCCTCACAGCTGCTTCCCAGTGTCTTTTTTTTGGTTTTTGTAAAAACTGACTAAGAGTCTGAACTGAATATGCAATATCTGGTCTGGTTATGGTCAAATACAACATCTTGCCCACTAACCTTTGGTACTGTTCTCTATCTTCAAACAATTCATCATCTAAATCTCCTGTGAGGCGGTCTAATTCTTGGATTGTCAGTTTAGCATTTGCTTCGAGTGTAGTCCAGGCCGGCTTAGCATTTCCTAATCCCAAATCTGAAACGATTTCCAAAGCATATTTTCTTTGATTCATTAAGATACCTTTTGCTGATCGACTAAACTCCATCCCCAAAAAGAATTTTAATTCTCCAAGGTCTTTGATCTTAAAAGCTTTGTGTAGAGTAGCTTTTGTGTGTTCAATAAGATCTAGACTGCTTCCTGTTACTAACATGTCATCAACATAGATAAGAATCACCACCATATCTAATCCTTGCCTCTTAATAAATAAGGAATGATCTAGACTGCTCTGAATAAAACCAGACTTCAACAATGCTTCACTTAGCTTCAAATTCCATTGTCTGCTTGCCTGTTTAAGGCCATAGAGGGATTTGACAAGTCGACATACTAGACCAGACTTCCTCTGACTTGCAAGACCCTCAGGTAACTGCATATAAACCTCATCATGAAGATCACCCTGCAAAAATGCATTGTAGACATCTAACTGATGAACAAACCAATTATGTTGTGCAGCCAAAGACAGGACAGTTCTGACAGTAGCTATTTTAACTACAGGTGAAAAAGTCTCATGAAAATCAAGCCCTTCTCTTTGAGTGTAACCTTTTGCGACCAACCTTGCTTTAAACCTCTCAACTTTACCATTAGACTTCAATTTAACCTTATAAACCCATCTGCATCCAATAGGAACTTTACCTCTTGGGAGAGGAACTAAATCCCAAGTATGATTATCTTGAAGAGCCTGTAACTCAGACTTCATAGCCTCTACCCATCTTGTATCAGTGCTAGCTTCCCGATACGAAGAGGGTTCAGTGATAGCAGAAAAAACTTGTAGATACCTCTGATAAGATGGAGATAAATGAGAATAGGAGACTGAGTCTGCAAGTGGATATAATACAGCACTAGCAGAAGACTTGGAAACATATTCAGACAACCATAAAGGTTGCTTAGTGAGTCTAGTAGATCTTCTAAGAGGCTGCTCAGGATTAACAAGAGGTGGGGACACATGAACTGGAGGGATAAGAGGTGTTACTGGTGCCATAGGAGAAGGATCAACATGAGAGGTAGGACTAGAAACAAGAAAATCATCATTTGTACAATGATCAAAAGATGAAGGAGAAGATATGGAATCTTGTGATGATTGATTAAAAGGGAATTGTTCCTCATGAAACACCACATCCCTATTCACAAAAAACTTATGTAGTTGTAGATCAAAACAGATATAACCTTTGGTAACACTTGAATAACCCATGAATACTGATTTTACTGCTCTGGGTGCAAATTTATCAGTCTTTGGTAGTGTGCTTGCAAAACAAAGACAACCAAGTGTCCTCAAATGTGTAAGACAAGGCTTCCGTCCAAAGAAAAGCTCATAGGGTGATTTACCTGCTAGAGTGTGTGAAGGCAATCTGTTAATAATATATGCAGTAGTAAGGACACAATGACCCCAAAATCTGATTGGTATGTGACCCTGAAACCTTAAAGCTCTAGCAACCTCAAGTATATGTCTGTGCTTCCTTTCAGCAACCCCATTCTGCTGAGGGGTATGTGCACAAGTCCTGTAATGAACAATCCCTAGACTTCTAAGTAAGTCTTGCAAGGGAGTATTGATAAATTCACCTCCATTATCTGTTCTTACACCCTTAACAGTGGCACTAAATTGAGTAATAACCATGCTAAAGAAATGTTTAAGAATCACTAACACATCACATTTGAGTTTTAACAAAAAAATCCACACAGTTCTGGTAAAATCATCAACAATAGTAAAAAAATATTTGTTTCCATCAAATGTTGGAGTGTTATAGGGACCCCATACATCCAAATGTAATAAAGCAAAAGCTTCTGTAGTTCTAGTTTTACTGTTGTGAAAAGGAAGTCTAGTATGTCTGGCTAAGGGGCAAATCTCACAATGACTCAGAACTGCTTTACATGTATCAACAGAGTAGCCTAACATATCCTTTATTGACCCTACTGAAGCATGGGCTAGTCTTCTATGCCAAAGCATAATATCCTTGTTGACATCACTTGCAGCAAAACCTTTAATAGAAGCATGAGTGCTATGTTTGGGACCTGACTGAATCAAGAATTAGAGGCTTTCCTTCTCCTTACCAATCCCCTTCAATTTCCCACTGGAAAGGTCCTGGAATACACAAAATCCAGGATAAAATGATACATAACAATTGAGTTCCTTGGTAACCTTTGTTATGGACAAAAGATTATAATGAAACTGAGGCACAAATAGAACATCATGTAATTTTCCTATGTCCATGATATTGCAGCTACCAGTGTGAGTTACAAAAGTCACTCCTCCATTAGGTAAATGTACCTTCCTGTTCTGATCATGTTTAATCTCTTTCACATCATATAAGACATCTAGACTAGAAACCATGTGGTTGGTGGCACCACTATCAATTATCCATACTAAGTCTGCAAACTTAGATTTAAGAGTGTGAGCCATACCTGCCATGTTAGCCATCACATGTGCAGTAGAAATGTCTCCATCTAGCATCTGTTGAATGTGCCCATGTTGATCACTAGTTAATGGAGGTGCTCTTGGTACATCTCTAGGCAAATCTCTCATGTTTGTGTGCAGCGAGGATGAATGTTCTGCCTGAACATTATGAGCAGCAGTATTACCTGTGCCCTTCTTTTTAAATTTCCAATCAGGTGGATAACCATGCAATCGAAAACAATTATCTTCTACATGTCCTTGTATCTTACAATAATCACATTTTAGTTCCCAGTTTTTCTTTCCCTTGTGATACTGGCTTGAACTAGTCTGTGAAGTATTTCCTTTATTATAGTGTTGTGAGCTAGATCCCTTATTGTAAGGATAAGATCCTCTTCCTGTCACCTGACCACTGAAATCAGTAGTGTTGTTTATCATCCCCTTCCCTACCATGAGAGCAGCTAAATCTGTGCCTTCACCATTCATTGAGGAAGAAGCAATCGATCTTTGACTCTCCCTCTCAACAAGCATAGCATATGCTTTGTTGATATTAGGGGTAGGTTCAACCATCAATATTTGACTACGTGATTGATCATATGTATCGTTTAAGCCCATTAAAAACTGCATTAATTTTTGTCTCTCCAAATGAGCAGAAAAATCTTTAGACAGGGGACAATTGCAGGATGGAGGCACAATACTCGCAAATTCATCCCATAAGTTCCGTAGTTTAGAAAAATAACTAGGAATACTGTCAATACCTTGAACTGTGGTAGCAATGGTTTTATGCAGTTGATAGATTCGTGAAGCATTCACTTTATCAAAACGCTCTCGAAGATCTTCCCAAACTGCTCGTGCACTCGTTGCATAAACGATACCTGTGTGCAAATCCTGAGTTACTGAACTCATAATCCAGCCCTGAACAATTGCGTTGCATCTATCCCATTGATGCCCTAACTCAGCCCCAAAATCCTCTTTCTTCCAGCTGCCATCAATGATACCCAGCTTGTTCTTTCCAAGCAACTGACTACGCATGGCCCTGCTCCAAATAGAGTAATTGTCGGATCCCGTTAGCTGCATCGGAATAATAGAAACACCGGTGGTGTCGGAAGGATGTAGAAATAAAGCATGATTATGATCGAATTTTGTATTCGCCATTGACGAAGCTCAGCTAAGCTCGAATCTAAGAAATCAGTAAAACTCACAAACGTGAGTGAGAGGCTCTGATACCATGTTGAATTACATCCAATGATTCAATCAAAGTTCACCATTAATGGTGTTTCACAGATGTATTAGAAGAGAAGAAAGGAGAGATTCTTATTTCATGATACAGAAAGGGAAATTGATCTCCTAACCCAATTACAATGTAACAGTGGTTTTATATACTGTTTTATTCCTCTAACCGACTAACCACTTACTAACAATTTTCTCTAATTCCTCAACTACCCTTAGCTAACTTTGTATATATCATTACGTAATTCCTATCACATTAGAATCCCTCAATAACAAATAAAAATAGATGGCTCAATGGTAAGACCCCTGAATATTAAATTGCATGCCCATGTTCGAATTACATTTTTATTTTTCGAACCTTTTGAACGAAAATTCTAGATCTGCCACTAACTTGGGTTCAATAGACTCTCAAAGTGTGTTTTTGATTATTAGCTTTTCGTTTAAATAAAAGAGTTTAATTGGTGTAAAAAAAATTACACCATTATAATTATTTTTATATGTTAACAGATAATGACCTATTTTATTTAAAAGATCAATATAGATCTCCTAATTAATAAAAAATTCATCCATTTATGGTGTATCATTACACATGTGAATATTGTTAAAAGGGGATGAACCAGGTAAGATTGGGAGGTTCATTTAAACCTCTTTTATTAGAAAATTATATTATTTTATATGATTAATTTTTTTTTATTTTATGTATCCTTCTTTTTCGTATTTAAACTCCTTAATAAAAAATTTGATTCCGACACTATTAAAAACTAACATAAAGCTACTTTCTATGTAGGACTTGTTAATAGCTTCTATGGATACGTCAGCAACAACAATTGATTGGATTTTCTCTGAACTTCTAAGGCACCCAAAAGTAATGAAGAACTTACAAAAGGAGTTGGAACAAGTAGTTGGAATGAATAGAATGGTGGAAGAAAAAGACTTGGAAAAATTAGAGTACTTAGACATGATTATCAAAGAAGGTTTTAGGCTTCACCCTATTGCACCACTACTCATCCCTCATGAATCAATGGAAGATTGCATAATTGATGGCTTTAATATACCTAGAGGTTCAAGAATTCTAGTAAATACTTGGGCAATCGGAAGAGATTCAGAAGTTTGGCCCGAATCTGAGAAATTTATGCCCGAAAGATTTGTTGGAATGATATTGATCTTCGTGGACGTGATTTTCAACTTTTACCATTTAGCTCTGGAAGAAGAAGTTGCCCTGGATTACAGTTAGGGCTCATAGTCGTTCGCTTGGTAATTGCACAATTGGTTCATTGTTTTGATTGGGAGCTACCAAATGATATGATGCCAAATGATTTAGACATGACTGAAAAATTTGGTTTAGTTATATCTAGAGCTCAACATTTAGTGGCTATTCCTACTTATCGATTGGATGTATAGTTTATATGGTCTTGCTAGAGAGGGTGGATTAGAGCCTAGCAAATTTAAATATTTTAAAGCTTTTGTGTGTTGTAGTGTATTTAAATGTATTTTTTCACAATATATATTTGTGAAATGCAGTTCCTCTTCTTCTATAAATAAAAGACTCTTTTACCTACAAGTCCAGTGCGGAGCCAGAAATTTTGTGAAGGATGTTCAAAAATTACAATAAAAGCTTTTGTGTGGAGCTAGAAATTTTATAAAGGATGTCCAGAAATATTGTAACAAAAGCTTTTGTGCGGAACAAGAAATTTTACGAAGATATCCAAAATTTTGCACAATAAAATTTTTGTGGTGAACTAAAAATTTTAGGAAGAATGTCCAATTATTGTTGCTAATGAGATTTGAACACACGAGAAGAAGAAATACTCATTTTGAATTTCTACTTTAAATACTCTTTTTTCTTTTTGTCAGCTTGAAAAAGGCTATTCTCCAAACATCGAATATAATAAGTATCTTTATAAATCTATCTTTTTTTCTCATAATTAAATACAATTTGTTTACCATTTAATCATCTTTTTTTCTCATAATTAAGGATGATAAATAAAGACAGTTTTTTTACCACTTTAATCAATAGTAGGTATGCTATTGTTTACATCTCATTAGAGCCTACTATATAGAAGTGGGCAATTAATGATTAACGTGTGTTTTTAATCGAAGATATTTTTAATACTTTATATGATAAATTTTATGCTTTCACAAGGTTTGTACCTCACTATTTTTTGTTTAACAGAAATTAAATTCATCATGTCCAGCAAAGCCACAATTATTGACTTTGTATGGGCCATCATCTCTATCTTTTTTTTTTTTTCGAAAATTATATATAATAGTAAATTATTAATTCAAATTAAATATATAATTATATTTTGTTTGAATGGTACCCAATAGCTGAATCTCGCTTGTCACTCTTATTCTCGCTAGACAATCTCGCTCGTCTCTGTTTTTATATAAACACAAATATATAAAATGTGTCTGTGTTTATATAAAGCGAGAGAAAATTGAGTATATATGAAAGAAAATTGAATATATACTTCCCCTCCCTCCCCTCTTCCAGATCTCGCTCGTCTCTCTCACTTTATACAAATACAAATATATACATTGTGTTTGTATTTATATAAAGCGGAACAAAATTGCATGTACAAATACAAATATATATATTTTCGTCCTCTACACTTATGATTATACAAATACGATCTTTCCTTACCTAATTTTCTTTTGTCTTTGTTTCTTTCTCACTTTATACAAACACATATTATACAATTGATTCTTTTGTATATGTATATCAAAACGGATCATACAATTATTCTTTTGTATATTGCATAGCGAAATAGACATAGCAACCATAAAATTTGTTATGTAGCGCTATTATGCAAACTATAACATATAAATATGATTTTTGTGTTTGTTACAGGTCAAAGTTGTTCTTTTTAATTTTAGTTTTTGTAATTTTCTATTTTAGTTTATTTCTAATTAGTAATATATTTGAGTTCCATTAAAAAAATTATAAATTATAATTATGATCATATTAATAACTTGAAATATTAAAAAAAATGACGTTTGAGATTTCATTTATCCTACCTAAATTAAGATAAAAGGATTAACATATTCACGTAAATATTTTTTTAAAACATCTTATAAATCATAATAATTAATAGTTGATTCATAAAGTTCTGCCTACAAATTGTAATACATAAATTGGGATACATAAGGAAACATATATATTTTATGAAAATTGTATAAAAATACTTTAAATCATAATAATTATTAATTTAAAGTATCAAAAATATATAAATAAATTGATTGACTTTCGAAAATTCTTACGCGCCACATAATTTGAGACAAAAAAAAGTTACGTATATTATGTATAAGGCCTCGTTTGTTTCCATTAAGATTAAGAGGTCTGAATCTGAATACACGTTTGAATATTATGATTTGCATTAAGATTCATGTGTTTTGATCTGAATACACATCTGAATATTAAGATGTGGTTTCTAAATCTGAACACTAATCAATTAATGTTGTTTGTTTTCAATATCTGAATGTGCATGTGAAATTGAACATTATGTTTATAAAAATTTCATTTCAACAAAATATATTACTTTTGATTAAAAAAAAGTAAAGGTTTTAATAATTATGATTTGGAGTACTATTTTTTCATTCCAAAACCTTGATAAACAACAATACACCAAAAGTATTGTTGCAACAAATGTTCTTGACACACGCCAATGCAAAAATTTACTAATATAGAAAAAATACTTGAAAGAATTTTGCGAAAACTTACGAGTTCAAGAGGGGGAAATGGTGTTTGATTGAGAAAGAGAGAGAAATTTTTTTAGTTATGAAATAAAAAGCACGCCAAAAGCAGGGAAGCGATGATTTATTATTGGGATAATTGTATATAATAGCAAACTAATAACCTAAAATAAATTAAGTAGCTACTGTTTGATTTAATTGTGCTCCATAGCAAACGTTTGTCAAAGTTTGCCAGTCGCCTCTCTTCCAAAATCTCGCTCACCACTCTCCCATTCTCGCTCGCCACTCTCCCTCTGCTCGCCTCTCTCGCTTTATACACAGAAGTGTATAAATTGTGTTTCTATTTTGTATAAAGCGAGAGAAAATTGTATATACACATGCAAAAACATATATCTTCGTGATATACACTTAATTATACAATTTACAAATATTTTACTTCGATTCAATTGTAGACAAATGCAATTTTTATACAAATATTGCAGCGAAAAAGGCCAACGAATTATACAATTGTGAATTATACAATTGCAGTGAAATATAATTTTCTCTCGCTTTATACAACAGAAGTGTATAAATTGTGTTTCTGTTTTTGTATAAAGCAAGAGAAAAACATATATCTTCTTCCTATACACTTATAATTATACAATATACAAATAGTTTACTTCGATTCAATTGTATGTGAAGCAAATTTTATACAAATATTGCAGCGAAATAGGCAGTGAATTATACAATTGCGCATTATATAATTGCAGCGAAATAGGCCAGCGAATTATACAATTGCAGCAAAATAGGCCAGCGAATTATACACTTGCAGCGAAATAGGTCTGCGAATTACACAATTTAGGCCAGCAAATCATACAATTGTATATGTATAGCGAGGCTAGCGAATTATACAATTTAGGCCAGCGAATTATACAATTGTATATGTACAGCGAATTATACAGTTATATGTTTGCTATGGAGCGCAATTATGCAAATTTTGCTATAGTATACAAATATGAATTTTTTGTTTGTTATATGTGAAAGTTGCCCTTTATTATTTGATAACTTATTAAATGAGTCTGAGTGAGGTTAAGAGTCTCCTACAGATCTGATTCGTTCAGACCTCTTCAGACCCATTAAGAGATTTTTCTAAAAATAAAACAAATGAACTTAATGGGCTGAATTCAGATTCAGACCTAAAAATCAAACGTACTCAATAGACTGAATCTAAATGATTAAGATTCAGACCTCCATTAAGTGCAAACAAATGAGACCTAAGTAACTAAAAGGTGTATAAATTGTAATATTCAAAACTTAAATATTTAAAATATCTATGAAAATAATGATTGACTCAAAATTATATCTATGATATATAAATTAAAACAGAAATAGCATATGTTGGACCCCAAAAAAAATCTTTTGTGAGATATCCCTTTGTGAACTTTGAACCACATGTCCTATAAGGATTAGATTTTGCCGATACGTTATTTTTTTAAATTATTTTTAAAGACTATTAAATATGGTACTATTATACTAGTTGTTGCAATATTATGTATGAATAACTCCCTTCTTAATCAACAATCAAACGATGTTTGTAATCATATTTTTAAATCCTTAAACTTCCTTTATTAACTAAATTTTAAATTTTCAAATGAAGTTCTATGTCCCAAACAAAATTCTAAAATCCAAACACTCATTTTGAATTCCTATTTTAAGTACTTTTTTTCTGTTTTTTTTGTTAGCTTCAAATTAGACTATTATTGTCCAAACGTCAAATATATATCTTTTCTATTGAATAGTGTTAAATGGCCAGAAAATTTGGCAAGAAATTTCTTAAAACTTTTTTTAAATAAAAGAATAAATTGATCTTTTTTTTATTTTTTAATAAAAGATATTAAAGATAAAAGGGTAAAAATATTTTTAAAAGTAAAGGGAGAAAAAAATCCTATTCTAGCCAAGTTCTGACTAATTTTTCTCGCCAAATTTTGTTTTCCTTTTATAATATTGCCTACGTTTTAAAAATGATGGTCTAGTTTGACTTGGAACGGAGTTTAAGAAAAGAAAGAGGATTTTTTAATCTTGTGGTTCTAAATTAAAGTTATGTCAAATGTACCAAAATGTTCTTTGATCTTGTGGTGTTAAACATGTCACGTGGAAAGTTAAAATTTTAAACAAACTAAAAAGAAAATAAAGATATTTATTTTTGAAACGGAGGAAGTATCTTTTTCTCTCTCTCATAGTTAGGGATAGCATATGGGGCCAGGTTGGACAAATCCACATTAACCATATTTTTTCTATTTTTGCCCCACCCTATTGCAATCTCTATTAATAGTTTCATTTATATGGTTGATATTACAGCACACACAATAAGCCAACTTGTATATAAATATTTGCAAGTTAGGAAGCAAAAACATACACAATTAACAAATTTCTATATCTCATGGCTTCAATATTCTTACAATTTCTTGCACTACTTGCAATATTATACATTCTTTGAAAATTACACAACAAATTCATACAAAAGAAGAAAAAACTCCCTCCTGGTCCAAAAGGGCTTCCAATTATAGAAAATCTCCATATGATTGGCAAAAATATCCATCAAGATCTTTATAAAATAGCAAAAAAATATGGTCCAATAATGAGTATGAAATTTGGTGTTATTCCTATAATTGTTGTTTCATCTCCTCATGCTGCTGAACAATTCTTGAAAAAACATGATCTTATTTTTGCTAGTAGACCAAATAATAGAGCTATGCAAATCGTCGCGTATAATCAGAGAAATTTAACATTTGCAAAATATGGACCTTATTGGAGAAATATGCGAAAATTATGCACGTTAGAATTGCTTAGTCCACTCAAGATAAAATCATTTCAAGAAATGAGAAAACAACAAGTTACAAATTTTGTGACTTTTATCAATCGGGCAGCTTCTAGTCATGTTGAAGTTGATATTAGTGCTAATGTTGCTTTATTAAGTGCTAATATGTCATGTTTAATGATATTTGGAAAAAAATATATGGATGATGAATTTAATGAAAGGGGTTTTAAAGATGTCATTCAAGAGGCTTTGATTATAGGAGCAACACCAAATATTGGTGAGTTTTTTCCTTTTCTAGATAAGTTTGATTTTCAAAGATTAATTCCTCGTATGAAGAAATTGGCAAAGGTATTTGATGAATTTTTAGAGAGAGTTATTGATGAACATGTTCAAAATTCCAAAGAGGAGAAACAAACTAAGGATATTGTTGATACTATGATGAATATCATGCAATCTGGTGAAGCTGAATTTGAGTTTGATCGTCGTCACGTCAAAGCTATTCTATTGGTAATTTTAATGGAATATATTTTACTATGTTATAGTTTATAGTCCTTTTATTCATCATAATACGAATAGAGTTAGAAAATTTTTACTAGCACGACACTTTTACTTATTATAGCAAGTACTTACTAGCGGAATACTTTTTACTTATTATAGCTTAGTAATTTACTCTCACATCTACTCCCTCCGTTTAAAAAAATGACTTTCTTTCCTTTTTAGTCTGTTTAAAAAAAATGACCTCTTTTTTTTTGGGTAACAATTTAAGTTTAGTTTTCCACGTGGCATGTGTTGGGAAATTCGGGTAATTTCCCTACTAAACGGAACAACTTTAGTGAAATGAATCGGTTCAAATGAACTGAACCGGACAGAACACTAACAAAGATACCCGACAAGTAATATCGAATATTAACTGAAAAGAAGAGAAAAGAGACCGAACAATTTTAATAATGGAGTTCAGCCGCGAAAGCTTAATCTCCGAGCACCGCTCAAAGCAGCCTGCTTTTATTAGATAGAGAGAAGAGATTACAAATGGTGCATTTTACAATGAAGGAGGAGGGGTTCTTTTATAACCCCAAATTCTCCTTCACAATACATAAAACTCCGATGTGGGACTAAATAATTAGCCAAAGAGTCAACAAATCTCCACCTTGGCTTAATATCCAGTCCCACCAAATACAAATCTTCTCAAACAAACAAATAATAAAAGCAGTTTTCACGTTGCTTCCAAATTTGCGCCGTGAGGCGCCAACTTCAAATGTGCAGGACATTGACCAAGTCTAAACAGTGTTCAAACTTGGCCTTTGTAACCACCTTGGTCAGCATATCTGCGGGATTCTCCGTAGTATGAATCTTCAACAGAAGTATCTCCTCTTCTTCGAGAATTTCCCTCACAAAGTGATAGCGAACATCAATGTGCTTCGTCCGTGCATGAAAGACTTGATTCTTTGCTAAATGAATAGCACTCTGACTGTCAGAATAAACCTCAAGTTGTTTCCGACCAACTCCCAAGTCTTTAAGCAACCCATGAAGCCAAATCGCCTCCTTTACAGCCTCTGTAATCGCCATATACTCTGCCTCTGTCGTAGACAAAGCCACCGTTGACTGTAAAGTAGACTTCCAACTAACTGGCGCTTTTGCTAAAGTGAACAAATAGCCAGTTGTAGATCGTCGCTTATCCAAATCACCTGCATAGTCAGAATCACAGTATCCAACTATGCATTGACCAAGTGATTTATCCTGCTCGAATACCAATCCAATATCTACGGTATTTTGCAGATACCGTAGAATCCATTTCACAGCTTGCCAATGACCCTGGCCTGGATCATGCATGTACCTGCTAACAACACTAACAGCCTGTGAAATATCTGGTCTCGTACACACCATTGCATACATCAAGCTTCCAACTGCATTTGCATATGGGACTTTCGCCATGTATTCTCGCTCTTCATCAGTCGTCGGAGATAACCGGCTACTCAGTTTCAAATGAGGAGCAAGTGGGGTACTCACGTGTTTTGTATCTTCGTGCATACCGAAACGTCTTAGTACCTTCTTCAAATACTGCTTCTGTGACAGCCAAAGCTTGCCTCTCTCTCTGTCCCTGTTTATCTCCATGCCGAGAATCTTCTTGGCTTCCCCCAAATCCTTCATCTCGAACTCTTTACTCAACTGAGCCTTCAGTTTGTCAATCTCAATTTGGCTCTTTGCTGCAATCAGCATATCATCAACATATAAGAGTAAGTAGATGTAGGAACCGTCTTGAAGCCTGCGCAAATACACACAATGATCGTATTTGCTTCTCTTGTACTTCTGACCCTTCATGAAACTATCAAATCGTTTGTACCACTGTCTCGGAGATTGTTTCAGTCCGTACAATGATTTGACAAGTTTGCAAACCCAATTCTCTTTATCAGCAACCTTATTTCCTTCTGGCTGAGTCATATAGATTTCCTCCTTCAAATCACCGTGTAGGAACGCGGTCTTCACATCAAGTTGAGCTAGCTCCAAATTCAACTGCGCTACCAAGGCCAACATAATTCTAATGGAGGAATGTTTAACAACTGGAGAAAATACCTCATTATAATCAATTCCCTCCCTTTGAGCGTAGCCTTTAGCTACCAACCTTGCCTTGTAGCGAACATCGTCTGTATCGGGAAATCCTTCTTTCTTTGCAAATACCTATTTGCATCCAATTGCCTTCTTGCCTATCGGTAGTTGTGTCAACTTCCACGTCATGTTCTTCTTGAGGGATTGCATTTCCTCTTCCATTGCACCTGCCCAATTGCCACTTTCTGAACTTCGTATGGCCTCTGGGTAGGTGGATGGAACATCTTCATCTGAAACTGGAAGTGCATAAGCTACCATGTCAGTGAAACGAGCGGGCTTTTGGATCGCTCGTCTCTGTCTTCTAACTGCAATTGGCTCCGATTGCTGTAGAGGTTCTTGGGTAGAAACCTCTTCCTCATCTGACTCTTCTTCTGCCGTAGGAGAGTCACTCGTGGTGCTCCGTGCTGGGATCACCACTGTCTCCTCAAACTCCACCTGCTTCGGAGTACACGCCACCTGTTCAGGAGTACTCTCAGCATCTTCTGGATTTACCTTCTTTAACATGGCAGATTCATCAAAGGTAACATCTCTGCTTATAATTGTTTTCTTTGCCTCGAGACACCACAGACGGTATCCCTTCACTCCAGCATTGAATCCCATGAACAAAGCCTTCTTTGCCCGTGGATCCAACTTTGATTCAATCACATGATAATATGCAACAGAACCAAAAACGTGCAAAGTATCATAATCAGTTGCAGGTTTTCCAGACCATACCTCTAATGGAGTTTTGCCATCAATAGCAGATGATGGCAAACGATTGACGAGATGTTGAGCATATGTTATCGCCTCAGCCCAAAATTTTCTGCCTAACCCAGCATTAGACAGCATACAACGAACTTTCTCCACAAGTGTCCTGTTCATACGCTCTGACACCCCATTCTGTTGCGGTGTTTTCCTGACGGTGAAGTGCCGAACTATGCCACAGTCTTGGCATACCTTAAGGAACGGATCACTCTTGTATTCTCCACCATTGTCTGTTCGGAGAACCTTGATCTTCCTTCCCGTCTGGTTTTCAACTTGAACTTTCCACTTAAGGAAAATTCCAAGTACATCATCTTTGTTCTTCATAGAAAACACCCAAACTCTCCTGGAAAAATCATCAACAAAAGTTACAAAATAATGCCTTCCTCCAAGAGACGGAGTCTTGGCAGGTCCCCATACATCTGAATGCACATAATCCAGAATACCCTTGGTATTATGAATTGCAGTGCCAAACTTCACTCTTCGTTGTTTTCCAAGAACACAATGTTCACAAAACTCAAGTTTGCAAGTCTTCGTACCTTTCAACAATCCTTGCTTGGCAAGAATTTGCAAAGATTTTTCACCAGCATGTCCCAACCGCATATGCCACAGCTTCGTTGCCTCAGTATCTTTCTTGGTGCAAGAAGTTACTGTTGTTACTGTCCCGACCACTGTACTACCTTGATAGTAATACAGATTGTTCTTTCTCACACCCTTCAACATCACCAACGCTCCAGAAGTTGCTTTAAGAACTCTATCTCGCATCGTTATAACTAGGCCTTTAGATTCTAAAGCCCCCAATGAGATGAGATTCTTCTTCAACTTTGGCACGTACCGCACATCTCGCAAGATTCTGGTGGATCCATCATGATTCTGCAGTTTGATTGAACCTATTCCGGTTGTTTTACATGAATTATCATTACCCATGTAAACAACTCCGCCATCGAGATCCTGAAATTCAAAGAACCACTCCTTAATGGGACACATATGATAGGTACAACCTGAATCCAATATCCACTCATCTGCATGTGATGTTGTAGGAGCGACCACTAAAGAGATATCTGATTCTGCATCGCTTTTGCATTCTGCAACATTGGCGTCTTGCGGAGCCTTCCCTTTCTTCTTCAACTTTGGACAGTCTTTCCTCCAGTGCCCTTTCTCATGACAGAAAGCACACTCATCTTTGGCAATGTCTCGACCTTTTGATTTGGACCTTCCTCTTCTCCATTTGGTCTGGTTTTGATGACGACCTCTTGCCACCAATACTTCTTCTGATGTTGTTGCCTTTGTTTTCATCTTATCCTGCTTTCTCAGTTCATGACTATATAAAGCAGAACAAACAGCATCTAACGACACATTCTCCTTCCCGTGAAGTAACGTTGTCTCCAAATGTTCAAATTCATCGGGAAGAGATGATAACAACATCAAAGCCAGATCTTCATCATCGAATATGACATCTAAATTAAGCAAGTCTGCTACTAATTGATTAAACATAGTGATATGTTCATTCATAGTAGTACCTTGTTTGTAATCAAATCGGAACAACCTTTTCTTCATTAGGAGCTTGTTCTGTCCACTCTTTTTCAGAAACTTGTCCTCCAATGCCTTCCACAATTTGTATGCAGAAGTCTCATTCTTGAAAGCATACTTTTTCTCCCTGGATAGACACGATCGAATTGTTCCGCATGCCAACCGATTAATGATTTTCCAATCTTTATCTTCAACTCCTTCTAGTTTGACTTCTTCAATAGCAATATCAAGACCCTGCTGGAAAAGGGAGTCCAAAACCTCCCCTTGCCACATACCGAAATGGCCCGTACCATCGAATATTTCAACCGCCAACTTCAAAGTAGACATCGGGAATCTTGACCATGATGACGAGGCACCCGATGTCTTCGGTGGAATATTTGCAACAGACTCCATTTCTTGATCTTTATTTGCCATTACAGACTAAAAAAAAATATTGGATATTACAACAAAATTCAAATAATCGAAGGCTTCTACTGAGACAAAGTAATTCCTTTCTGGTGTGGAAGATCAGGCGAAACTGCAACCACAGAGCATACTCAGACAGAACTCTGACTTAGAAAAAACTTTCGACGCAAAAGGACCAAAATAATTCTTTTCTGATGTGGAAGATCAGACTCAGCTGCAACCACAGAGCATACTCAGACAGAACCTTGGCTCTGATACCACTTGTTGGGAAATTCGGGTAATTTCCCTACTAAACGGAACAACTTTAGTGAAATGAACCGGTTCAAATGAACTGAACCGGACAGAACACTAACAAAGATACCCGACAAGTAATATCGAATATTAACTGAAAAGAAGAGAAAAGAGACCGAACAATTTTAATAATGGAGTTCAGCCGCGAAAGCTTAATCTCCGAGCACCGCTCAAAGCAGCCTGCTTTTATTAGATAGAGAGAAGAGATTACAAATGGTGCATATTACAATGAAGGAGGAGGGGTTCTTTTATAACCCCAAATTCTCCTTCACAATACATAAAACTCCGATGTGGGACTAAATAATTAGCCAAAGAGTCAACAGCATGTTTAATGCCACAAGATTAAAGGGCAATTTTGTACATTTGACATAACTTTAATTTAGGACCACAAGATTCAAAAGTCTTCTTTATTTACATAAATTTCGTGTCAAGTCAAACCAAGTCATTCTTTGTGAAACGAAGAGAGTATTTAGGATTGCTATGCTTAGGTGTCTTGATAGTAAAAATATCTTATTTGAGTCTTAGAAGAGAATTAATAAAAATTCTGACTCTGCTACTATTGCAGGACTTGTTAATAGCTTCTACAGACACCTCAGCAACATCAATTGATTGGATTTTCTCTGAACTTCTAAGGCACCCAAAAGTAATGAAGAAATTACAAAAGGAGTTGGAACAAGTAGTTGGAATGAATAGAATGGTGGAAGAAAAAGACTTGGAAAAATTAGAGTACTTAGACATGATTATCAAAGAAGGCTTT
The DNA here is from genome assembly GCA_022817965.1 of Solanum lycopersicoides. Lineage (NCBI taxonomy): Eukaryota > Viridiplantae > Streptophyta > Magnoliopsida > Solanales > Solanaceae > Solanum > Solanum lycopersicoides. The sequence continues at coordinate 5,991,974 of CM040621.1, read as the reverse complement.
AGGCTTCACCCTATTGCACCACTACTCATCCCTCATGAATCAATGGAAGATTGCATAATTGATGGCTTTAATATACCTAGAGGTTCAAGAATTCTAGTAAATACTTGGGCAATCGGAAGAGATTCAGAAGTTTGGCCCGAATCTGAGAAATTTATGCCCGAAAGATTTGTTGGAAGTGATATTGATCTTCGTGGACGTGATTTTCAACTTTTACCATTTAGCTCTGGAAGAAGAAGTTGCCCTAGATTACAGTTAGGGCTCATAGTCGTTCGCTTGGTAATAGCACAATTGGTTCATTGTTTTGATTGGGAGCTACCAAATGATATGATGCCAAATGATTTAGACATGACTGAAAATTTTGGTTTAGTTGTATCTAGAGCCAAACATTTAATGGCTATTCCTACTTATCGATTGCATGTATAGTTTATATGAGTCTTGGTAGAGCGGGGCGGGTTAGAGCTTTTGCAGGTGCTTAGCGAATTCATATATTTAAAAGCTTTTGTGGGTGCGTAGCGGATCTAAATGTATTTTTTCACAATATATATTTGTGAAATGCACTTCTGTTCTTCTATAAAAAAAAAAGACTCTTTTATCTCAAATTAGTGGTGGAGCTACGAATTTTACAAGGTGTTAGAATGAGAAAGATTTTGATAATCGACAAATACAGGAACAGATGAAAGAAACAGGTTGTGTGACGTGTTCCTTGCAGATCGAATCCGACTTAGATAAGGAGAACATTAATTACGCGAATTAGAAGATATAAAGCTGTGAAAGTATTGTTTTTTCGACAAGCAACCAGTACAGAAAGTTTCCTTTTATAAAGGAGTTCGCAACCAAGTTGAAAAAGAAATTAGCGATCAATAATGTTTTCTTATTTAATTAGGAAAAGTTTTGTGGAAGGTTTTCTTATTTAATTAAGGAAAATTAAGTGTAAGTTTTCCTTGCAATAGTTGCCAGGAAAACTTGAGGCGACATAAGTTGAAATAGATTTGAAGAAGCGGTTGCGGCAAAGACAAATAGTGATAAAGAATTCAAGTTGAACTTAACAAGGTTTTGTAGAGGCAAAGACAAAGTTGATTCAGACAAGAAGTTGAAGATGCGGCGAAGACAAGTTCGAGTTGAACTAGGAGTTTCACACAAAAGAGGAGTCCTACATGAAGTAGCATTTCTAGTTGAAATGGGTTCTGGATTCAAGTCCAAATCTATAAATAGGGCAATAGTTTAGCTTGAGAAGAATTGCGCACTTACATAGAGAGAAGATCAAAACACGATCAAGAGGTTTGAGAGAGTTTTGAGAGTTACTTGCTAGTGTTGCCAATTTGTGAGGAAAAAGTTGTAAGATTGTAATTAAGAGTTTTGATTACAATCGACTGTGTGTGTAGGATTCGTCTAACAAGTTTGAGAAACTTGACGGACGGTAGAAGACCTAAACCGGATTTTTTTTGTCTTGGGTAGCTAGGAATTAGAGTTTATAATTTCTTAGCTTGGAATTAGAATTTATAATTCCTTAGGTTACATATGCTTGTAATCTGTTGTTGATGTTCAAAGTTTAATGAAGTGGAGTTAAATCCTACAGAGGTGTAGGTCGTGATTTTTACCCTTGTGAGTTGAAATTTTCCGCGATAAAATATTGTGTCATTATTTTATTTGCTTCACAAAACGTAACTGTTGTAATCTGCAAAGGAACATATAGATTAAACCTATTCCTTAGGCAAATTTTGGGGGTCAGAATTCCAATACAAGGGTTGTCAGAAATTGCACAACAAAAGTTCTTTTCAAAAAGGGAAAACAAATTGTTGCTAGTGAGATTTGAACACGCAAGCACTTGCTCATTCAATGTGTCTGGAATCCATCAAAGGGTGTTCAAAATATGTTATTTAATCACTTTGTGTATTATTTTACATGTATATACGATATTTTTCCCACGAAGGGTGTCCAATTGGATACCTCACATGTACATGGCTACGCCCCTGTCTCCAACCATAAAATTTGAATGATAAACTACAAGAAAAAATAGGGTAAGAGGTAAAGTTATTATGAAAAGATAAGATAAAAAATGATACTATATGATTATATTAATAATAAGTAAAAACAAAATGAGAAGTAAGTTAGAATGATCACGATGATTATATTTTAGCTAAATTTAATGGATCATCAAGATTAACTTCTTGTTAAGTAAGTTGTGTCCAATATCAAAAACTTGAAGTGAAATGCACATAGTACATATATGTATACGTAAAAACCTACTAAAAATCTCAACAAACGTTAGATCTAAATCCATAATTTTACTAGTGTGAGTTCGTTGCTAGGTTGAACTCATTAAGTTCAAATCCTGGATAGCAACACTATTGCGAACCAAAACCTGTAAAAGTAAATATTTAGATGCAAATCTTCGAAAAAACATTCTCGCGAGAAATCACAACATGATATTAGTCATGCCATTGCTCGACTTATGTTATATACATATCAATTTCTCATCTCCAACGCGTTCAAAAGTTGCTCGGAAACATAAGCCACAATAGACTCTTGGAGACCCTTTGTACAGCTAGTATATATATCACGTCCTATATTCATATTGAGAGCTTTATTGACATAAACAAGAGCTAAATTTTAGCTAACATAGTATAATTTCTGAAGGCAAAACTCGTCGAATGGTGTATCAATGGATCTTCTATGGCTTCATTAGGCCGGCTCATGAAGACGAGTAGCCCAGTGTGAGCTTAAAACACGAAGCCGTTCAAAGTACTCCCCAAGGCAAGTAAGCCCTGAGCTGCTTGGTGCGTATTCAGGATGCGGGACATCTGTTGAAGTGTTTCTTGGCGGAGATGATCTGCCTGTTTCCAGAGGGAAAAGAGACAAGTCAGGACAACGACTCGAATATCCACATCACAGACTTACCAAACATAAATGACTTGACTAATTCACCACTCCGCCTTAGTCACTACTCTCCACTCGTGAAAAACTTACCTTGCTTACACCAAACGAACGAATTTAAGCAGAAATAATGCTACCTAATCATTCCCTCGAGTATCTTAGTAGCTTTGTTGGTTGGTTACCTGAACTTTTAACTTGTTGGTGAGGGTTCGGCTCTCTAAGTTGTAATTCCCTAGCTCCCCCATTTTCCCTTTCCGTAAAAAATCAAAAAAATCTAATCATTTCCTCATTTCAGCACAAATTGACTCTCAGAGTTGAGTATACTCGCAATCTATTACGGGTGCATACGACATGAAGTTTATAGATATCACTTTGAAAGATAGAACATCTATTGAAAGGAAAGAAAATCCAATATGCGATACTACCTGATTTACGAACCTAACAAGAGCTTCCAACTTCTCGATGGCAGGCCCCATCTGCGGAAGAGAGTAATTCCCTTCACCTAATTGACCAGCTGCAACAGCCTCAGCGAGAATCTGATGAAGTTTAACCATTCCTTGTGATAAGGCATCTTCTGCTTGCTGACACGATTGCCTGAGATTACAAACCTCCCGGAGTTGTTGTTCTGTCAAGAGCTCAAGATGTGGTGTGAGAACCTGTAAAAAAAAACTTGTATAAGCACCTTTCTTAATCGAAAACATTGAAGAACAAGATGATTAATTAAGTTTAAGGAGAGAAACATCATATGTTTGACGTCAATGATACAAACGTTTTCTCGACATATCCTAGCAATGGATACTAAGTTTTAACATAAATATCCTCAAATATTAGATGCACTTAGATAAATATTGGAATGATTAACCTATATAGTTGTCCATACAACCGCTTAAACCGGTAAATGTATAATATCTGTGTAAAGAATTCCTTTTTCTTTTGAATAATGTACTGAAGCGTTTATTACCTTTAGAAGCTCGGATGGTCGAAACCCCCAATCCACATAAAAAAGCGTTCTGCTGATGTCTTCCACATGCCAGACATGATATATAGGACATCAGCTTTAGCAGCCGTAGCCTTAACGCGGAAGAGCTCAAAGTAGTGGTTCATGCAACCATCAACGATAATGCGTAATTCCGCTTCACTAATTTGAGAATGATGCAGAGCATTCCTTAAATCATTTGTTTGTCTATTTTGCTCTTCCACCCACTGACCATACTCCGTATCAAATACAGCAGTTCCTGTGGATTCGAGAAGTTAGAGAAATCAAAGAGAGGAAATTGCTCTGGCTTTGGTCTTATCTAACACACATTTAACTAATGATTATCAGTGTGATCACAACTGCTATGTTGCTCGGATTCTTCAAGAAGGTCACCAGGTGTGTGAGACCGCATATCTGGAGGAGCTGACACACGTGCGATAGCATTTCAGGAGTGTCCAAGCAACATGAAGAACTTGATAAGTAGAACAAATAGGATGAATAAAAAAGGTAGCTCGATGCACTAAGCTCTGAATATGCGAGGGGTCCGGGGAAGGACCGGACCTCAAGGGTCTATCGTACACAGTAAAATAATCCCGTAAGAACCAAATTCATTTCTATAGGTTCTCTAGTCTGTAAGTCTAATTTACAGATAAAGCAAAACAATGTTATCATTTTTATATTTAATCTGACTAAATTGCATCCGCATAATTCAATCGCTCCGACAGATTCAAGCATGAAATTTGATTAAGTACAAGACAAGTTGATAACACGGTGTGAACCGACAAACCTGAGCTAGCAGTTCCAGAGTAACTTAGCTGGCTAGCATCTAAACCAGCACCTACATACAGACCCTGTAGCAAAATGTTTGTCAATGTGTTAGATTTCGTTCTCATCCTAAAATGTAAAACGTTGTGGCATTAATCACCGAAAAAGGATCAAAATTTCAGCTTCATAAAATTAAAAAAAAATTACAGAAATTGTCCCTTTACCTGTTTTCTGGCCTTATCTAGTTCTTGTTCCAATTGAATCAGCTTCAATTTACTATTTTCTAACTGCTGAACATAGGCCTAAGTGACAGAATGTAAACTCGGAAAATTAGTGACTTGATCAGAACATCAAATCGTGTGGTTCGATAAGGAAGAGTACGTTTGGTTAGGAATATAATGTTGCATACTAAAATTAGAAAAACTCAAGGAATACCTTCTTCCGCAAACGGCTTTTACGAGCAGCCTCACGGTTTTGAGCAAGACGTCTAAGTACCTGCATATCAGGCTTGGACATAAATTTTACTGCAACAGAAATTTTATACTTTTGACTTCTCATTTCCGACAAAAGAATAATAAAAAAAAGGAACAAGAACCTTGAGAAAATAGACAGAAGATATAAACAAAAGCTCTTGCTTGGAAACAAGAAGCCAGAAAATGTACATCGGAGATATTTGTCGACATGTCAATGAAATTAAAGAACCTCCGATACAGAAGTCATGCAGTCGCATCTAATCTGCCTGCCCTACCACTCCTGTATTTCTTCTACGATTATTTTACATGTTTGTCTTTCGTTAAACTAATGAGACCTTTTACAACAGTTAGGATTAACTAATTGGTCTAGTCAAACCATCACCCCAAGATTCCAGTCCTGATACATTTCCATTACGTTACCCTCAAATGCACACTTTCTATATATTTGTATCCGTCCAATTAAAGACATCCATGCCATAGAGAATCAGGCTCGGGAAACCAAGACTAGGGACCACGCTCCCTGCTTGCTTCCTGCCTCATTGCTTAATTTTCTCCACAAACAATTCACATGGGAAGTACTCCGTAAATGTGGGCATCTAAATCCTGAATGTCGAAACCTCAAAGATCACAGCTTAAAACCTATATAACCATGTGAGGAACCGTTAATTATTTGAAAAATCAGAGACTACAGCTCCAAGAAACTTTAAAATGTGTAGGTGGCCTAATTCTGTTTTTGCTAAACGGGAACTAAACAGTCGAAACTATGAATCAATCAACTCTAAACACCACATGCCAAAAGACTTTTAGATTCATGAGAAGGGCGTAACAAAAAAAACGCTCTTTTAAGATACGAGATTATAAGAACAGAACACATCTTTACCTTCTCGATGGGTTTACTTGGTTCCGCTTCATATCTATTAGAAGTCCCTACTGTTCCATGCGAAGTATCTTCTGTCTAGACACGTTAACTATATTGATCAGTACAATCTGCTGCATAACTAAAACAGAGAAAATTCTTTTTTCTTTCTTTATAAATAAAGCTGAAACACGGGTGATCGAAAGAGATTGAGAAGAGAAAAGGAAAAAAGAATCATACCTCAATGTCTAATCTTTTATCCATAATCGGTATCTGGTCCTCTAGGCATTTCTCAACTTCTAGAATCATGGTTGCCGATGTACTCGGGCAACTAGCATTGAAATCATCCCACATGCCAATTTGATGGATCGGCTCACATATGCCCATCCTTCTCGAGGCAACAAACTGAGTGTATGTTGAAGAATTCATTTGTACGGACTGACATTTAAAAGACACAAGTCAGCTATCATTGACAACAAGCAACAAAGACTAATCACATCGATAAATATAAAGCATGAGAAAAGATACATGAAATGAACTTTATCTAGCTTTCCCGGCACAATTTAGCACTGATGTAGACAAGTAGCTAACACTTTCCGCAAATTGACAATAGCAACTTTGTAATAGGGCTTGTGAGAAAGACACATCTCGTAACATAGTCATTAAGCTCTAGATTTGGAGGCAATGGATCGATAACCAAAACACTACATTATCGAAATCCATGTTATTTACACTCGACTATAGCTAATATGAAGAATTCGCCTTATAATCTATCACACGCGCGCCACTTCTTAGAACTTTCCCCTTAATGTCATATTTCAACAGGATTTGATCATCATAACATCGACTGATCCTTAATGAAAGCTATCCTAATGATCTTTACGACACATTGCTGCAACAGGACTATAAACAAGCAAGTTCTTGTACAAGTAAAAAGTGCAGGCATCAAATTCTAGTAGCTTTTCGATATTTTAATCAAGATTTCAAGCTATTTCATACAACTTGTACAACCTTTTTCACTTATCTGTATTACTAAGCATATACCAACAACAGTCTAAAAATACATACCGATAAATGGGGCAAAAATTAATGTAGAAATCAAGGTTTGGAAACACCAATAAGCAAATCAAGAAGCTAAAAACTATTAAAAGATTTAATCTTTTTTCATTTTAAAGGCTCAAAACATTATATCTATATACACCAATCATCAAGTTATTACAGCAACAACATATCCAGTATAATCTTACTAAGTCGTCAGCTCATAGGGCTACCTCCTAAACAACCTATGCTCAAATCAATCATCAATTTACTATTGTTTTTGCTCAAAACTCTTGCAATTAGCACATGAATTATTATTTTTAAAAGAAAAAAGATCCCAAATTTTTCAAAGAAAAAGGATAAAACTTGAAGAAACAATCAAATTAACTTAACTTTAAGCCCTTTTGACTTTAATTAAGTGCTAAATAAGTTTTTTTTTTTCTTTTCCAAAAATAAACCAAACAAAAACAGTAGAAAGAGAGAAAGATGAAACCTTTTAAAGGCCAAACAGCAAAATCTCAGCTCAACTGAAAAAAACCAAATGGATTCAATTTTGTGAGAAGAAGATAAAAGAAAATCTTATCAAGATTCAATTTTGAATCAAATTAATGGTAGAAAAATCATAATATTTACACTTCTTGATATAACCAAACAGAAAAAAAATAATCATGGGTGTGCAACCATCCCAACTTATTATAATTTTGCACATATACATACATTATATTTATATATATATAATTCTATATGGGGGTAGGGTGGGGGTAGGGGGGTTAATGGGTAATGGGTATCCATAGATACAGATATATAATATAGAAATATGTTAGTGGTATTAGCTTATGTATTATTGGGTGCCTACACTCAATCAAGATTAGAATTTTAGGATGATAACTTGTCATATTCCCACTACTATAAAACTATAATATTAGTTATTTTTGTTTAAAACACGCTATCCTCATCACTAAAATATATATGATGAAATAAATAATTTTAGGACTGTATAATATCTTTAACTAATCATAGGATAAAATCAGATCATATGTTTTATTTTTGAATTTATTTTAACGTCTACCTCATATCAAAAGATTTCTAAAAATAATAGATTCATCACCATAATTCATAATCAAATATCTCGTATTTGAGCTTTAGGGGGAAAAAAGTTTTGATAAAGTATACTCTTATATCGTAGTATATTTTATGTCATATGAATCTGAATTATCAAAAGACTTTAAAATAAATATACCATATGAAATGAGAAATGAGAAATGAGAAATAAAAATAAAAGATCAAATATATGTATGAATTATTAGAAATAGAGTAATTATGTGCCCATTTGCTTTTTGACAATTGGCCTTATCACTAGCCAGGTAGAACAATTATCTCTTTTGTTTTTATTTTGTTTTTATTTTGCATAAAAAGCAATTATCGTAAGCTCTTATTTTTAGTATATATATATATATATGTTTGTTAATTCGTAATACTAGAAATTTTATCTAGCCGTATAAATTTGTCAAAAAACAAAGCATTCATTATTAGTCAAGTGAAAGCGTATACGTCCTTTTTTCATAATATAAATTATCATTATCTGTATTTGTTTATTACTATATTTTAAGTAATCTGATGTATAAATATTTTTATATCGAACTTAATTTATTTTTATTTTCTTGGCTATCCACCCCCCACCCCATGGGAAATATGCTCTCCAAGTCACTCTCACTCAATTTTGTCATTGTTCATAGGGTCCTTAAAATGGGAACACAAATAGCCGCATGTGCCATGTAATTGGCCTTTTGGAGTTTGGACAATTATTCGAGGACAATATTCAAAAAAAAAAAAAAACTAGAATTATACTATCGTCATAATATGGAGAGACGAGACAAGCTTAATATACACATTATAATTATAGTTATAATAAATTTATAAATATTTACGAGCAAGGGATGAAAAGTTTACATTCAAGGATAAATTAGTTTAGTAAGAACTAAAATTAGAACTTATTACTAACTAATGGACCATATATATTTTTTACCTTTATATATATATGTTTATTTTGTTTTTATTTATTATATTAAATAAATTATTATGATTTGAGAGCGTGGATTACACGAAGATAATAGGCGCGTGAACGTGGGAGGAAATATTTAAATGTTAGTTGTCAATTCGCGGGATGATTAGTGACGGAAGCAAACTTTTTGTCGTTAATTACACCTACTCATACGTGGAAAAATTATTTTTATATAAACTTTTGATGATTAAATAAATAAATAAAATTTGGGCTTGAAATTAATAAATATGTTATTCCAATGAAGGACTGTATATTTGTGTAGTTAAATGTCGAGAGGTCATTTGTATTTGTGAATAAAAGTATACTTTGATTATATTATAAGATACTACAATATGAAATACGTGTTTGATTTTATGTGGCTTAATTGGTTGAATTTATAGGCTTCTAGATTATGAAGATATTATTCTTGTCTTTCAAGTGAACCTTTTTTATTTGTAAAAATGCAAGGAATTAAGTTAATCCGTATAAAAGTGAGGAATAAAATTGCACTAGATAAGCATGGATAATTTAAAGGGATAATTGTATATAATAGCAAATTAATAATATAAAATAAATATAATAGCTACCCTTTGATTTAATTGTACTCCATAGCAAATTATACAATTGCAGCGAATTAGACAATTGCAGCGAATTAGACAATTTAGGCCAGTGAATTATACAATTGTATATGTATGGTGATGCCAGCGAATTATACAATTTAGGCCAGAGAATCATACAATTGTATATGTATAGCGAATTATACAGTTATATGTTTGCTATGGAGCACAATTATGCAAATTTTGCTATAACATACAAATATGAATTTTTTATTTGTTATATGTGAAAGTTGCCCTAATTTAAATTATTTTTTTGAACCTTCATTTCGTTTTTAAAATTAAAAGACAAAGGCAAAGAACAGAAATCACACATTTTAAGGTAAAATTATCATTTGTCCCTTATAAGTTTATAATTACAGAAATTTCTCAAATTGTTACAATAATATAAGCGAAATCTGATGCGCGAGATACATTAACCGTTAATTAAGATACATTATATTTTATACACGATACACTAATCTGTTATACATTTTATACATGATACACTAATCTGATCCACGAGATACATTAATCTGATGCGCGAGATACATTTAATGCGCTGATACATTAATCTGATGCGTGAAAATGAGAAATTTTAAAAATTTATAAAACTAATAGAAGATAATGATAATAAGAGAACTTAAAGTTGGAATTTGTGTCACTTTCCCATCATATAATCTTTGGTGGAGTCAAAATATACCATTTTATTGTTTTACCACGATATTGTCACATTTGGAGTATGCAAAAAAATAAGATCATAATTCTGATATTGTTTATACTGAATTAAAATAGGGATAATTGTATATAATAGCAAATTAATAACCTAAAATAAATAGAGTAGCTAGGGTTTGATTTAATTATGCTCCATAGCAAACGTTTGCAAAAAATTGCCAGGCGCCTCTCTCCCCAATATCTCGTTCGCCACTCTCCTCCAATATCTCGCTCGCTTCCTCACTTTTTATACAAACACAAGTGTATAAAAAAAATTTAATTGTATAAAGCAGAGAAAATTGTATAAATACATATACTTTTGTTCCCCTCTCTCCCCTCTTCCAGATCTCGCTCGCCACTTTCCCAAATCTCGCTCGCCACCCCCGCCTTTCTCACTTATACAAACAGAAGCGAAATGTATAAATTGTGTTTCTGTTTGTATAAAGCGTGAGAAAATTGTATATACACATGCAAGTACATATATTTTCGTCCTATACACTTATAATTATACAATAAAAATACTCCCCTGTCCAATTTCTTTTGTCTTTCTCTCTTTCTTGTTTTATACAAATTTCAAATTGTATCTAATTTCTCTCTTTCTCGTTTTATACAATTCGATTCAATTGTATATTCCCTGCCAAGTCTCTTTTGTCTTTCTCTCTTTCTCATTTTATACAAATTCAAATTGTATATAATCGTTCTATACACTTATAATCATACAATTCGTTTTATACACTTCGTTTTTATACAAGTCTCTGCCCAAGTGTCTTTCTCTTTCTCGTTTTATACAATTCGTTTTATACAATTCGCTTCAACTGTATATGTATAGCGAATTATACAGTTTCTATGTTTGCTATGGAGCGCAATTATGCAAACTTTGCTATAGCATATAAATATGAACTTTTTATTTGGCTATATGTGAAAGTTGCCCATTAAAATATTAGTCAAACTGTGGGATAAAATAATTGCATGTTTTATTATCCCTTATTCGTATAATTAATAAACAAATGACGAATAAATGGATAATTGCACCAATCATTATTTTAAAAAAATTATTTTCTTCTTAGTGGGGTTATGACTTTGGAGAAGGAAAACTTGTTTACGCGACGGAATATTAAGAATTTAATTAATGAAAAAGTTATCATATATATTGACTTACTTTAGGACATTGAAGTCTTTTTAATAATAATAGATAGTATAGTAAAGTTAAATACACGAAAATGATTGAGAAATTTCAAATGAAGTGAAATTGAAATTTTATACTTGTTTAATGGGTGACTCTAATTAATAAGTAAATAACAAGGAAAAAGAAATATAATTTCTCCCTCCTTTTCAATCGCCAAATTCAAACTGACATAGGTAAATCGAATCAACACCTATTAACCACCAACAAAAAATCATTTTGATTACGCAGTTTGGTTAGCAGGCAGGCTACCTTCCTATATCTGCGGGCTGGTAGATCATATCCTAAATTTTTCTTTTTTTTCTTTTTTTGCCGTATTAAAAATGTCATTTTTAATATAAGAACATAAGATTTTAAGTGTACTTTTTAAAATCTATATTATACATTCAATTAGTTTAGTAAGTAAGATTACAAGTGTAATTTTTCTTTTATATTTTTAAATACACTAGCTACTCAATCAGATAAGACACATAATAAAATAAATAGAAGAGAGTAATATATTTGAAGAAGAAAATAATGAGAACTTTACTTTGATTCATCGACGCCTTTATGAATTTGTTTGCAAAATATTTCAAATTTTATATTAAAAATATAGGAAAATGAAAATTAACCACAAGAAGAAAAATGACAACATGTATTTTATAATATTGAGATCATAGTTGTCAAATGACAGTTAGTTATTAATGTATATGAAATGACAAATAACTTTCAAATTATTACTACAAAATATGATGTCAACGTCTTCATGCACTTACAAAGTATTTTTGTTTTCAGTGCACATCAAGTATCCAAGGTGAACAATCTTTGATTAATAAAATATGTAGGCAAGGAAAATCTTCGAACAATTAATTAACTCAAAATTAATTCAAACATCACAAAACAATTATTTTAATTAAAATAAAAACATTACAATAATCTCAACGTGTTAGAATATCATAGCGCACTCACAAAGTAAAGTACATAAAAATGATTATTTTTTTACGGATTAAAACTTTCAGATTAGTAATTAATTACTATGAGTCAAAGCAATTATTTCATTATGTGACTATATTTTAAATTGTAATTAATAGTGAAGTGCAAAACTCCATTAATTTAGGCATTTAGCTAGCTAGGTTAGGTACTTAGGTTAGATATGTATGTCGTATTTAATTTGGACTATCACATGGAAGACTTCACAAATATATAATATAATGTTTTCTATGATATTAAGTCAATTTTATATTAGGTTTTTTTCCAATGATTTATATGTAGCTTTTTTTTGTACTATTTTAAGATGGGGAAAAATTAATCATCAATTTCGGATTCTTAAAATAAAGGATTCAACTAGTGCATACATAATAGTTTAAAAATTAGTTATGCGAATATTATAATATAAAAAATAATTATATGGCATATGTATTAATAATAAAGAAATTAATTATTATGTGATAATTAATAATGAAGATATCAATACTCCAAGAACATTTTTGTCTAAATAATTTATTAAACATCACATTAATATAATACACGTATTCTTATTATACATATTTATTTAGAATAAAATTATGTATAAATTTTATCATAACTACCACATATTTATAAAAAATTATTTGACACCACTGTCTAAATAACGCTATGCATTAAACAATGCAACGACAATTTTTTCTTATATTACTAGTTAAATATTATATTATTTTATACAAAATCTTATACTAAAATTAGTTATACCACATAATCAAATAAAAAAATCCTTGGTGGATCATAAAAAAAAAAGTTGAAAGAAGTAATAACTACATTAATATTTTCAAATGGCAATAAAAAGAAGCCACGTAGCTAACAAATAAATGGACAAGTTGGTGAAAAACAAATAAAAAAGCTTTTCATATCCCATGCAACTTTTTAGTAAAACAATTCTTCTACTATTTCCTTCCTTTGCTAAATGACTACAATTAATAAAGGCATAAGATAAATACGTTTTTTTAATTTGGTCTCAATTAATATCTATTTTTTTAATTCTAAATGTGAACAAATAGACACTTGACTGTCTAAAAATTAAACAAGTACACACACACGTCATATGTACATATAAAATACATGTAAGATGTCATACAAGTCGCAGAATTGTCGCGTATGACGCCACATAGGAGGTGAGTGTTTATTGAATAGCTTAAGTGTCTACTGACTCACACCCAAAGTCAATTAAAATCAAGTTAAAAAACACATTTTATGTATCAAAAGAGTAATTGCTAATAACAACAGAAACAACATATATCAATATATATAATCTTAAGAGTGAAAATTGAGAGATAGAATATACACATATATATTATTCTTTCTATTATGAGATTATCGTCAAAGTTAAAAGTCTATACGTTGATAATTTTTAAAAGTTATAATCAGATCATTTAAAAAGTAACATATAATTCTATTTAATAACATTAATTTGATAATTTAAAATAGATTATAAACAAAACGATTATCTAGTATTAGTATATATAACTTAAATTAATAACGGGTTATTATTTATTATTTCCATCCACTAATGAGAATGAAAAGACATGGCTTTGGCAAAGTTGATAGTGTTTGAAACAATAAACTACACATTATATCCACTTAGCTCCTATGCTTTTTACTAGTAGGATCTTTTTTCTTTTTAAATTTTGTCTTTTCTAGTAACTGATAAGCTCTTTTTTTAAGATTTATAGATAGATATGATAGATTTTTAAATTTTTAATATACGTATCTTTTGTAGTTCGATTAATGTCCTTTTATTCTTCCAAAATGTCAACCTTCCCACACCTAACAATTATGCCCCTTCAAATTCTATAGAGATGGATATATACCTAATTAAGCTTTATTAATTTTGTTAATCTTTTGGTGTCATGCAAAGGCAGAGTCACCTTAAAGTTTTACTAAATACATATAATATTAATAAAATGTAGAAATAAAAAGTAGTATATATTTATATATATACATGGTATAAATTATCGTCTTGAGAGTTATATATTAGAGAAAAAATTACTCTTCGAAAAATATGAGTCAAAACAGTAATGCGATATTAGACATAGACATCATTTATTACGAATTTCCTGTATATATACGTCATTGATATCAGATTTGTATTTTTTATAATAAAAGCTTGCGGTCAATATATCTTTAAAAATTGATATTTTTAATGGAGAGAAATTGAAATTGAAATATTATACCTAAACTATTAGAAGTATAACTTCGAAAATGTATATTCATTCATACTATAAACATCAAACAAGAAAAAAAAACCACGTAAATAGTGGAATAATTTACACTGGTGTTTGAGTTCCATGCATTTTACCATTAATTATACGTAATCAAGCATTATGCTTTATATAATGATTTTTTAGGATTAGTCAAGGGATATGTTATAGTATATATTTTTAATTCCATAAAGTTGTTTATTTTTTTCCAACTACATTATTGTACACTTTGACCCCAAAGCTTTTGGGCCTTGAGATTTTTTTTCGGGTCATTTGCACTTTTGTTCCAATTTGGTAGTGGTTTTTAATTTTTGGTTCTCAAATTAAATAATTTTTTTGAAGGGTATGAATTTATTTGTGAAAATCAGATATATAACATTTTTATAGTAATATTCTCAAGGTATAGCATCAGAGTTTGTCTTTCAATATATAACATTTAATATATCAAGTTATAGCATATTATTAAAAGTTGATTTTAAATAATTTAAAACATTTGTTTTTAAAAAAAACGAATCAGTTTTTAAATAGAAAATATCATATTTCATTATTTAAAATAATTACATTTAATAAATATAATAACTTATTAGCGCCTATTAAGGAACTTAAAAAAAATCAGATTAATTAGTTACCTTTAAAAGCTCAATTTAGTTGAAACCAAATTAAATTGTGATTTGATTCCTTAAAAAGCTTTAATAAAACGAAATCACATTTAAATCTATTATTTTTTTCAGATATCGTGTTTCTCTCTCTTGTTTGCAGATTGCATTTTCGTTTTTTTAGTGATTGAAGAAAACATTGTATCTATATTAATTAAACATAGTGGAAGGTGGAATTCGTGATCAGGTTAGTATTTATTATAGTTTATTAGTTTATTTTTGGTAATTTTATTCAATATACAGGTTCATACAGTACTAAATACAATAAATCATACATCAATTCACATATCTTCCATATATATAAAAGTACATATGTCATACGTAATTCATACAATGTTCATACATAAGGAGAAATTATCTTTAACATATTTTGGTACATGAATATTCGTATTGTTAAACTAATTCATACAAAGTTAAAATATATTTCATACAATATGCATACATATTTCATACATAGTTTATACAAAAGTTAATATATGTGGATCAAAAAATGTATGATATTTGTCATACTAGAAGGATAAGAAATCAAAAGTATGATGTCATGTGTATAAACATAGTAATCAGACTTAATACATAGTTCATCCAGAATAAGGGTAACATTGATAAATCATATAAACCAATCTGTAATTCATATTAAGAAGAAAAAACTGGAAAAAAACATAAATCGTTCAATAGTTAAAAAAAAGCATGTAGTCCAAAAGAAGGTAAAGGGTGCAATGAACTTTTTCTAATTTCTTTTCTTTTTCTTGGAGGAGGATGGTGTCCAGAACTTGTTCTTTTGACGTGCGAGGTCCACCATATTTGCTAGCAACTGTACCCGTAACTTCACTGTTACTTATTGCGCCCTCTTCATTCTTTGATATATCAATTCAAACAGCATTCAAACACTGTCATATAAATGAACAACCAAATCAATTCATACACAAAACATGAAATGAAATTCTAAGGTACTTTCGTATCATACAACAGTAATACATCAATGTATATATCAATTCATACAATATCTATACACAAGTCATACAGATTAATACATCACTCCAGACAGAATTCATACAATATAATACATATTACAAATGTTAAAAAACTAATCTGTGACTTTTAAACTATAAAATAATACTCATACAGGACTAATACATCAATTCATACATCAAAATCATACATAAATTATACAATGATAATACATATTATAATTGTCAAAATTCTACATTGTGACTATGAAACTCATAAAGTGTTCGCATACAAAACTAAAAATTCAATTCATATATAATTCATACATAACTCATACAAAATTCATATAAAATACAATGTCAAACAAAATTAAAAATTAAACACATATACAATACTAAAAAATCAATCCATACATAACTCATACAAATTTCATACAAGATACGATTGTCAAACAAAATCAAAAATTAAACTCACCAACATATAATATTTTAACCAAATTTTAAATTAATCGTTTTACTAACCTTAACAACTTTTTTGGCTTTCTTTGTAATTTATATCTCTGACTCCTTTTTTGATAATGTTTTTGTTGATCGACCAAGTTCAAATTCTGTTGATTTTTTATTCTTTATTTTTATTTCATCAACAAAGTCAGAATCAGATTCTGAAGATGTTCAAATAGCTTTTCCCTTCCTCTTCTTCCCTTTCTTTGGAGACCCTCTTTCCTTTACCTCGTTTTTTTTTTTTTTTTTTAAAGTTTCGATTTAACAGATCTACCCGTCTCTTTTCGAGTAGATTTGTGCGGTGGAGTTTGAGTCAAAATATTAAATGAAGGAACATGAAAATCATCAGATGATGACTCCTCAACCAATCTTCGACTTTTACGGGGTGTTCCACTAATTTTCTTCGACATTATATACGAACTTAACAGAAAATACTTTATGAAGGTTCTAAAAACGTACAATATTGTTGAATCGTGTTGTGGAAGAGTAATTGTGGATCTTTGAGTTCTGGGTTTGGGGAAGAAAGTGATTTGTGAGGCGTGTGATGAGTGAGGCGTGTTGGGGAAGATGAATAGTGATCGTGTATAGGTTGTGATGCGGGTGAGTTATTATTGGGCAACGGTAAAGTAGAAAGTTGATTAAAATCAAATCTCTAATTTAGTTTTTGATTTCAAAGATAACTGTTCTATTAATATTAATTTATTATTTATTTTAAAAAAGATAAATGTAAGCTATTAATACTTATAATCTGTTTAAAAATTTAAAGAGTTTGTTTTAAAAAAGGTAGCTGTAAAAATAAAAATAAATATTTAAACATGTTAATTAGTACTTAAATAATTACTTATAGCTTACTTTTAATTAAATATAATTTTAATTGATATGCTATAACTCGATAATAATCTGCTATAAATGATTTATTGTTAAAAAGTATGTTTATAACTCGATATATATAGCCTTAAATGTGTATTTGGTGTTATTTTTATAATTTATAATTTTGTGTCATAATATTCTAGTTATGCCCCGTAGCTTTAAAGAATTTAGGAATAATTACAGAAATTCTACCTTTTAGTTTACTTATTACCATTATCCCCTATAAGTTTTACAAAGTTTTAAAATCCCTCATTTTCTCTTAAGTCAAAAATGCTATTAATGTATCCGACCCTCCTTTCAATGTATCAACGTATGTATCCGACCCTCTTTTTAATGTATCAGCGCTTTGATTTTTGGTCATTAATGTATCCGAACCCTTCATTAATGTATCTGACCCTCTTTTTAATGTATCAGTGCTTTGGATTTTGGCCATTAACGTATCCGAAGTCCGAACCCTCCATTAATGCATTCGGCCCTCTTTTTGATGTATCAACACATGTATCCGGCCCTTTTTTTGATGTATCAACACATGTATCCGACCCTCTTTTTAATGTATCAGCGCTTTGATTGTTTGACCATTAATGTATCCGACCCTCTTTTTAATACCAGCGCTTATATTATTGTATCCGTTTAAGGGATTTCTGTAAATATCACTACACGAAAACTGTGAATTGCATGGGAATTTTCATAGAATTAGTATGAGAATCCGCAGGAAACATATTTTCCTGCAAATTTTCATACTAACTCCCAGAAAAATTTCTATGTAATTTATTTTTTTCTTGTACTGTATAAACTTTTAAGGGATAGATTATAATTTTACCTTAAAAGTATGTGATTTTTGCAATTTGCCCAAGAATTTATGCACGACCACCAATATTTTTCAAGGGAATTTACTGATCATGAAATCAGAAAAATTGATCTTGTTGAGAAATCAGTTTCTTACTCCCCACTGAAGCATAAATTCGATTGCTAGGGGTCATCACATTTGAAGAGCAACTCGTACAATTAAATGTTTTGACCCCTTAACTTGAATCCAAAAAGTGTTTACTTCATTAAAATTTGTCCTTAGATTATCCTTAGATTTCTTATCTCAATTCGATGTGAGATTTGCCTAAGACAAACTTTACAATCATTACAAAAATAAATTAATAAAATCATTAAAATCGCGTACCATACTAATTAGAGTGGGATTCACTCTGGTATCACCTATCATATTTTAAGCTTAATTATCAAGATATTATTCGTTTTGACCATATAACTTTAGGTCACCTTCAAATTCTCTAGATCATCTCACAATTTTGTCATCTTGGATAACATAAAAGAAATTGGACATCAAATAATGGAAATAAGTGTTACCCACATTTCTTTCCTTCTTTTACCTTTTCTTTTTTATTAATTATTATTATCAAAATAGTGGAAATAATTGTTACCCACATTTTTATTTTTAATTTTAATTTCATGCTCAAAGCCTCTAAAATGTGTCCACCCAATAATTATGTGGGAGAGGTCAAAATATATTTAAGTTTTCAATTGGTAAAATAACACTTTTAATTATAATTATTAAGGTGATAGATACTTTACTAATGACGTGAGACATTTTAGAAAAATATACGAATTTGATCTAAAATAGATATACAGTGGCCTCAACATTTAAATCCTGATAATGAAAATTTTTAAAATAGAAAAAGTTTGACTTATTTCATAATAGACTTATTAGTGTGAATTTAAATTATTCGATCGAATCGTTAAAACCAAAGGAACTTCCCTAGGGAAATGTCCATTAGTTTATTTTCCATATGAGAAGGAAGTGATGATAATGACTTAGAAGTAATTAATCAATTATTAAAATGTGATTTATTATAATATATTTTTTAAATATAGAAATTTTATTTTAAAAGTATAAATCAATATGTACTTGCAGTTCTAAATTTAAAATAATTACGTAAGCCTTCTTATATTGAAGGTCGGTTAGTAGCACTTTTTAGTTCCTCGATTTATTGATAAAATTCAAATATTAGTTCATAGATAACTAACTAAGCACACCAAACTTTTAATTAATTGATTTGTGTACTTTTATTTCCATTACCTGATTACTATAATTACTATTATTTAACCATGTAATTACTCATATATTATATTATATTAAATTTAGGAAAATGCATCAGTATCCCTCTCAATCTATGCCTGAAATCTTAAAGACACACTTATACTATTTTATAAACTAAGGTCCTATTACTCCCTAAACTTATTTTATAAATAATTTTCTACCCATTTTCGACATACGTGACACTAGTTTGAAAAAAAATGTCAACACACGCTGGACCCACAAGATAGTGCCACGTAGGATGAAAAAGGGTAGAAAATTATTTATAAAATAAGTTCAGGAGGGTAATAGGACCTTAGTATAGTATAAGTGTGTCTCTGAAATTTCGGACATAGGTTGAGGAGGTACTTGTGCATTATCTCTTAAATTTATAAAATTACTTTAGATTTGATGATAATATAACTTTATTTTATATATATATATATATATATATATATTACAAGAACTAAAAATAAAATTTGGCAATTAACTATAGACTAAAAGTGTTATCACCTTTATTGGATTTGGCTTCTCCCCATTTCTCTTCTCTCCATTCTCCTCAAGTTCTAGCTTGGATTAGAGACACATGTCATAGTTTAAAAATAATGATTGAGATTTAATTGATTAAAGTAAAGTCCTAACCATAGTTATACTTTCATATATTTGCTTCTTAAATATTTTTGCAATCTAACAATCCTAGATTTACATTATATTTTTCCTAAGTATATTTAAAGGAATTCCTTTTCATAATTACTTGAGTAATTTTTTTGCTGATTTTTACTTTTTTTTCCCTAACGTTTGTCATTTCTCAAATAATATTTGTCAAATTAAAAATTAAAAATTATGACCTAACGCTTTTTTCTAATTTTAGGAGTAAAATAAATTTTCGCCATTCAACTTTAAATTCTTTCTTACACCCTGAATGGAGTCCATATTGCTCTATCGACATTGTAGGTCTTAATACTCTATTAATAATAAAAATGTTGTAACTTTATTACAATTTTTTTTAAAAAAGTAAAAAAATCTAGTAAAAGTTTTATATTTGCATACAGGGTATTGTTTTTAAAAATATATTTAAGAAAAATATAATGGATTGCAAAAATATTTAAGAAGTAAATGGATGAAAGTAAATAACTATGGTTAGGACTTTAGTTTAATCAATTAAATCTCAATCATTAATTTTAAACTATGACATTTGTCTTCAATCCAAGTCAGAACTTAGGAAAAATAGAGAAACGAAAAATGGAGAGGAGCCAAATCCACCTTTATTATATATGAATTATAATAACTCACCTTTGAGGTTAGCTCAACTTGATTTTCAAGAATTGGCCCCTTGCTAGGCACCAAAGAGCAACTCTCTTGCTTCATTATTTTGTTTATAATAAAAATTGTATATAGGAATTACTCTAATAAATTAAAGTTAGAAGAGAAAAGAATAATATTGTGATTCAACTTGTAGTTGGAATACATTGAGACAATGCACCACATTGAAACTATTTAGTCCAACAGGATGACCTTTTGTAATATTATCATGCCATCCAAAAATTTGTCACAAGTCACTTTCCATTTATGTTCCAATAGTCGCACTAATTAAAAAATTATCAAATCAATAAGTACAAAATTATGTGTATTTTATATATATGTTCATTTTATCACTTAATTATGGATGGTACTAGGAAAAAACTTTAATTATGTATGGCTAAATAATAAATATTTTCATTTTAATTATATGTTAAAATTAAATTTATAATTTAATATAAATATCGAGCGAAAATAAAAACATCAAAATCATATAATTCTTCATATTTTGTCATTTAGCAAAGAAGAAAAGTGAAAAATTTTACTTTTTTTTTTCATTTGGTTTTTTTACTAAAGGTTGATCCACATCTACTTTATATACCTATAAATTAATTTTCTTAGATAAAGTGATAATGAACATTACTTGTAAGTGGGCTTTATTGAGTATCAATTTTCCATATTACACCCCCCACCCCCACCCCACCCCACCCCACCCCACCCCACCCCACCCCACCCTCACCTCCACCCCCACCAACTCAATCACATCTTTTTATAAATAGAATGATATATATCTAAAGATATAGATGCCTAAAGAATAGAAACTTCTAAAGAACCAACATTTCTTTTTCTAGACTTGATAAAACTATAATTAATGATGTACCAAATAAAAAGCATATTGTTTCACTTCTCCCCATTCACTATTTATGTTTATTGTTGTATGTAATAAACTTAATATTCTTTGAGGGGTCATTAATAAAACATTCACCTTTCATTTCATCCATAAGAATCCACATCTTCTAAAGGTGAAATATCACTATCAACTCCTCATATCAAGCTAGTTTCACTAATTGCTCTCTTTGAATGTGTCCTAGAAAATCAATAAAGAAAATGGAGAAAGAACAAGTTAGGGTTAATTCTTGAATTTTTGGCCCGTTTGATAATTCTTTAAACATAATCTATATTTCTCATCGAACATAAGTGTTGACGACTGTAAATTTGAAATGTGCACATAAATTAGTTTTACTTATGAGACAAGAGTTAAAAGGATATTTCAAGAACTTATATGTGTTTCAATTGCATTGACTTGTGAACAATTGAACAAACACATGCAATTTTTGCTTACAAGGCACACAAACTTGTAACCAATAAAATATGTTCATTATAGTGAAATATTCTAAATTTCTGTCAAAAATCTAATTTATACCTACGACTTATGTCTGACGAGCATCAGAATTCATTTCTTTAAATTTTATTGCGCGGAACCAAAAGCTCAACAACACCTTATGGAGGTCATTTTCGCAAATTAACCATCAATTCAACGTCAATTAAATATATTTCATGTTTTAAGATTGTGCATAATTTTAAATTATACAAAGGTCATAAACCTAAATATAATATGTCCCACTTAGCCACAGGATAAGATTTAAAGATCTTGGTCACGGTCCAAAATATGTGTAAAGATACAATAACAACATGGTAGGTACTTACATATATAAATTAATTCAATGGATAAATGATTTTCCTTAGTGATTTCCTTTTCATATTCTCTATTTGATTGGTAAATTATATGGAAAAATACGTCATACTTTCCCCAACTTTATGTATTTTTTCTTTTTTCATTTTCCTCTCAAGTGCACTTCTTGATTAAGTGGATTTGTCACTAAGAGGGGCTAATGTGTTATCACAATATGTAAGGATTCAATTCATAAAAATAAAAATAAAAAAACTCTATGATGAATTTAGATTCTCACCCTATGTTTTAATTTGGAGTATGCGAGTTGATCAACTGAATTCAGTAATTTTTAGAGAAATTACCCTATAAAAGTAAATTAATTACAAATATATATTCTTTTATATGCATATTCCATTAAATAATGACACTATATACCCCTCACTTAGCTGATATTAAATCAGTACCATATATTGTATTGATATCATTAAGGCTGATAATTTCACTTAACTGATTCTAGATCAGTATTATATACTGTATTGGTATCATTAAGACTAATAATTTCGCTTAATTGATACTAAATTAGTGTGTGTATATATATATAGCATCATTGACTAATGGGTAATTTCTGAACAGGAAACTTTAATGATACCAATCAAGAATATATATACTAATTTACTTTCAAGTTAAGAGAAATTATCAATTTTAATGATACCAATATAGTATATGATATTGGTTTAGTATCAGTTAAACAAAAAGTATCAATTTTAACGATACAAATACAATATATGATACCGATTTAGTATCAATTAAGCGAAAATATTCAGCCTTAATGAATGGGGGTATGACTGTAATTATTTATGAGAGAAAGAGTATTTCAGAAATTACTTTGAATTTGGATATGGCTTGTGTTATATTGAATGTTATGGCATATTCATTAGTTTCCCAAATTTTAATTTAGATTTATTAGTTTTTTAAGAAATTATTCATTATATATACATAAGTTAATTAGTTTAGAACTTAATAATTGATTCAAAAGAATTAAAATCTCTAATTCATAAGCTTTAAATTTCAAATTTTTTATTTTTTATTTTTTGTTTTGTAAATTAGATTATTTGCATGATTTTGTTTGTGGCTTCATTAGGAATGCTTTTCTATATGAAGATCAATGCATTTAGCTAGATGAATATGATTAGTGATGCACTTTATTTTTAAGTATCTCCTAGAGTAATTAATTGGATATATTTTTTTTGCTCTGTGTTTCACCTCATAATAGTATTTTGGTAGCAATCAATGCAATAATATATACAATGAACAATAATATATTATTACAAAATAAGAGAACATTATTGTTGTTGTTTTTTTGGGTCGAAAATCTGTTAGTTCGACCCCAAAAAAACAAATTCATATTCTCTTATTTTGTAATAATTCTACTCAAGTTTTTTTGCTAAAAATATTATCATTTATCCATTTAACCAAAGCAAAAATCTTTGTTTGTATTCTTATAATTTCTTTTAGTATCAAATTAAACTTTTTTCTTCTATTATGATTATCTATAATATATCAAATAGGAAGAAAAATAATTAAGAAGAAAAAGTTGGACAAACTTTTTCATGAGTCATTCTGAACTATATATTAGTGTAATTTTTAAATGAACTGAATTTAGTATGTCAAAATAGATTGAAATAAGAAAATAAATCGATTAATAACCCATCTAAACTTAAAAAAGTTAAGCGAATCATAATTTTATGAACTGATTTTGTCGATTTTACGTCTATGTATAGGTGTGTATGTAATGCTGTGTGGTGATATGGCTAAATTGGTTAACATTTGATCTGGTTTGGATTAGGGATGGATTGGGCCAATGTTTTAGAAGGGTGAACTGAATAATAGTCTGAAATAGGCCTTTGCAAGCCCCAAATAGTTAGCCTTCTCATTTCTTTTTTAATTTTCTTGAGCTTCTAAATTTTAATTTTTAAAAAATGTTATTTTAATATATGTATTTTCCTTTTCGATTTTCTCTCAAGTGTATTTCTTGATCAAAATATGTAAGATTCAATTCATACGCCGCGAAAATACAAATCCATTTTTTTTTTACGAAAAATAAATGTAAAGAGTATAAATAAAAGAAATCAATATCTTAGAACTAACAAGCACAAATGGTTTAATGATATAAACATATCATACCATTATACCAAGGTAAAGATAAGAGTTCAATATTG
Source organism: Solanum lycopersicoides (assembly GCA_022817965.1). Taxonomy (NCBI): domain Eukaryota; kingdom Viridiplantae; phylum Streptophyta; class Magnoliopsida; order Solanales; family Solanaceae; genus Solanum; species Solanum lycopersicoides. The sequence continues at coordinate 5,967,002 of CM040621.1, read as the reverse complement.
GAACAATGCATTTTATAATCTCATAATTTAAAATATCAATTCTCGATTTTCGATTGTCTTTCTGTTTTTATAATCTCGTAATTTAAAATATCAATCCCTGATTTTCGATCGTCTTTCTAATTGGGACATTGGGGATAATATTTCATAAATCACCAACAAATAAGTGTATTTGTAGCACTTTTATTTTGGGCTCAATTGTAATGTGTTAAATTAATATTAGTTACAATGGAGTAGACAATTTTCAATAATTAAGCAGTATAGCTTGTTCATCAACAAAAGAGTATTAAATGAAAAAATAAATAACAAGAAAATCATGATCCAATAAAAGTTGCATATACCTATATAAATATATTATCTTAATATTCAAATTTTATAATATTTAAATTTTAATACACTTCTTAATATTATTTTCTTTTAACTTATGTTTTCTTTCTTCACTCCTTTATATTATTTTCTTGTTTCTGATCTTCAAGCTTTAAATATTCTACAAAGGTAAATCTTCGAATTTCATTTATGTTTTTGGTACAACTAATTTGATTTAAATTCCCAAATTTAGATGATCAAGTGTTCTAAAAGTATCTTTTAGTTTTGAACATTTCTGCATTTCCATTAGTTATTCTATTATCAATTATTTAACTAAGTGGATTTGGTTAGTCAAGTAGATGGTATTTTTAAGACTGTTAATAGTTCCGAGACGAAACTAATAATTTACGACAAGTTCAGGAATGTTTTCAATACTCTTCTTAAAAGAAAAAGAAAAATTACTTTATTTGAAATTATTGTATTTGACCATACTTTCTGCAAAATAAAATATTTAGAATTTGAATGTTACTTTGCGGAGTTAATAACATTATCTTATACTTGAATTCTTCAGAGATTCTTCCCTTCAGAGTTTGGTATGGAAGTCGATAAAGGCTAATGTTGTGGAGCCAATGAAGTCTACATTTGCTGGAAAAAGTCGAAATCGTAATCAATAGCTATAACAAGTTATAACGATATTAAAACTTAAGACAAAGGTACTATTGACACATTTTATGAACACTCATAGGTCGTAACAAAATTTTGATAACATTCTTTATTTAACGATTGTTTTGAACGATCGGAGACATTGAATGTTGGAATTTTACACGAATTGATGAATATACTTCTTCACCGTGGTGTATTTGACATCTGAATGAAGTTTTGAAGCCTCAATTCCAAATGACGGATCATTCACAAAATTTGTTTGGACAAGACCCCTACATCAAGCCTCCTAAGAACACCTTTTCGTTCAAATAAATTTTGTGATCGATCTGGCAAGCGCAACTATATATGTAATATCCTAGCTGTCAGCAAGGCAGGTCCGCTATAAAGCCTACCGGCCAGAAAGTCCTTAAGAACGAGAAAGCCGACTAAAAGGCTATTCCATAACCGACTCCATCATTATGGGTTGAGGCTTCAAAACTTTATTGTTGTAGCTTGTTATGACTATAATAAAGATAATTCCTTCCATCTATTAGAACACCTGGCGTTAGAACATCACTCAGTAGCTTAGTCGTATCAGGATTGCATTACTATTCAACAGTTATTATTTATTTAGATTACTTTAGTTCAGTTCGTTTATGAGTCTTATTATTTTCCCTGTAACTCTATTTAATACCTTGTTGTCTTCATTGATAAATATATTCTTTTCAGCACACATTCAGTCTTTATATGGTATGAGGGCTCTTCACGCTCTAACGAGTACGATCAAAAAAAATTTCTCCTCCTCCCGCAGATCAGCAACATTGACCAATCACAATGGCAACAACAATGGCAACAGTCCCAGAGTTGTCAATGCTGATAACATGACGGGTAACAATAATATCGTTCAATTCAATCCTGCATCCCAATTACCCATCAAACTAAGCGGTGGTCACAACTTCGCCATCTGGAAAGCCCAATTTTCCATGCTTATGTATGGCTACAACCTTTTTGGCCATCTCGATGGAACCACTCCATCCCTCAGTCGCACGATTACTCTCGGCACAAATATATCTCCTAATCCTGCCTTCTTAACTTGGTTCCGTCAAGACCAACTCATCTAGAATGCCCTCATGGCTTCTGTCGAACCTACTATTGCCTCTACTGTTGCTATCACTGACTCGGCTAAATTAGCTTGGGATGCTTTGCATACCATTTATGCGAACAAATCTCAAACCCGAGTCTTCAGTTTGCGTGATCAGCTTGCACGTGTCACTAAGGACTCTCGCTCAATTACTGAATATCTTCACACTGTTCGGTCCTTTTCAGATGAGTTAGCCACTGTTGGTGCTCCTGTTTCCAATCCTGAACTCATCGGTAAAATACTCAGTGGTCTAGGTCCTGAATTTCGTGAGATCTCTGCTGCCATTCGTGCACACGATACAGCTATTTTTTTTGAGGAACTTTTTGAAAAGCTACTGGACTTTGAACTCTTCATTCGCCACGAGGAGGCTAAAAGACTACCTAGTACCATCACTACTGCAGTTGCTACTCCCACCAAATTCAACTCCAATAATCGCAACAATCGTAGACAAACCAATAACTCTCAACAATTGCGCCAAAATTCGCGTCCAAGAACTCCAGCACAATGGCAGTCCCATTCCAATCCGAACGGTGTTACTCGATGTCACTTATGTAATAGAATTGGCCACACTGCCAATGTTTGCCATTCGAAGTCTCATAATCACTTTGAAGCGAAAGCCAACTATGCCGCTGAGTTTACGGCGGACACCAACCACTGAATAGTTGACTCAGGAGCCATCCATCACATCACAATAGAGCCGCACAACCTACAGGCATACTACGGTAACAAGGATATCTCTATGGGTGATGGTAAATACCTATCTCTCACACTAGTTCTACTAAATTCAATGCATCAATAATGATTTTAAGTTAACCCACACTCTGTGTACACCTTTCATTAAACGCAAGTTTCTTTTGGCTTCTAAATTCTGTCAAGATAATCTTAAGTCTATTGAATTTTTTCCTTTTAACTTTGTTGTGAAGGATCTGCAAATGCGGAAGCCACTGGTGCACGGTCGGATCAACAATGGACTGTATGAGTGGCCTGTCTCACATCCTCAAGCTCACATTATCTCCACATCCAGTTCTCCTACTACTTGGCACCAACTTCTTGGACATCCTCATTCTAGAGTTCTTAGGTTTATTTTAAATAAATTCTCGCTACCGTTTCATGAGCGAGACAAAAAATTACATTGTAATTCTTGTTTATCTAATAAAGCTAATCGGCATCCTTTTACCCAATTATTATTGTCTAGCTCTAAACCACTTCAAATTATTTTTAATCATTTATGGGGGTCATTGTTATAAACACTCATAGTTCATAACAAAATGTTTGATAACATTTTATATTTAACGATTATTTTGAGCGATCAGAGACATTTAATGTTGGAATTTCACACGAATTGATGAAGACACTTCTTCATCGTGGTGTATTTGACATATGAATAAAGTTCTGAAGCCTTAACCTCGAATGATGGATCGTTCACAAAATTTGTTTGGACAAAACCCCTACATCAAGCCTCCTAAGAACACTTTTTCGTTCAAATAAATTTTGTGATCGAACCATCATTCTAGGTTGAGGCTTCAAAACTTTATTCATATGTCAAATACACCAATGTGGAGGAGTACCTTCGTTAATTCGTGTGAAATTCCAACATTATAAGATATCTCTTATCGCTCAAATAAATCGTTAGATGAATAATGTTATCCAACATTTTGTAATAACTAGGAACTATGAGTGTTTGTAACATGTGTACTCAACGGTAATTCTGTTTAAGTTTTGTTATTGTTGTAGCTTGTTATGACTATAATGAAGATAATTCCTTCCATCGATTTATAGATACAAGAAGTTTTGCCCAAAGATGAATTTCATGTCTAAATTTTAGTCAAACTTAAATTGTTTGACTCTCAAAAAATGAAATGTGTCACATAAATTGAGATTGAAGTAGTAGTTAATATGTACTCATGTATATACCTCTGTATTTTTGTCATTTGTATCTCTACAGTGTGTCATATATTTTTGGCTGCTAAAAATGGAATCACATTATAGACTTATACATATGCAAATTCACCTTGTCCTTTTAATAACTATGAATAAAAGTATTGTTGACACCAAATTTTATCTAACATTTTCAAAATTCGTAATTTTATTTATTTAATAGTTCAAAATATTTTTTTTTTATAATTTTAAATAAGTTTATCGATAATTTTCCTTATTTATCAAAATTTAGAATTTTTTATTAGTTAATCTTAAAATTACATTTTTACATGTCTTTTTTAATATTTATTTTATTTGTTACATCGGTTAATATTCATTTTGATATTTTACACGGTCTAAAAGTTCATTCAATTAAGAATACAATATTCATACACGAATATTTTATGAATCAACAATTTTTGGGCCACAATCTCGAGCCCATAACTTAGGACTATTTTTAACAATTTCCTATATATACTATAAAAGGATAACTTATTCATATACACACCTTTTTTTCTCCATAATTTCTATTATTTCCTACTAGTTCTAAAATTTTCCGAAATCCCTTATTTTACTCCCAACCTCACAATTGCTCTATACATCAATTCTAACTCCCAAAATCAACATTTATCCCTTCCTTATTTCACTCCACAAATCTCTCCTTATTTTTAGTCACAAAATCTTGATAGTTCTTTTCTTATTCATGTTTGAAATTCACAATCAAACTTTTTTTCTATAGGTTAAGGATATTTTAGACAAAATAAATTTAAAAAAGATTTATGAGTCTTCTACCTATTTTTAAAAATACTCCAAAATTTATAATAAAATAAGCCAACTTCAAATTTTCAACACTAAAATGTAAATTAGAAGATAAAAAAGAAGTAATAGTAAGAGTTATTATTTGATAATAATCAATTTTTTTTCTCGTCCTCTTGTGAAATCCTAAACCTCGAAAAAGGTTCAATTGCTACAGTTGCAGTTAAGCCGAAAACTTTTCTTTTATCAATTTGCTGAAAAGCATGTGATGGTAAAGCTAAAGTGGGGATTAGAGTAGAAAGGGTATTTGATCTCTGTGGATTCATACATAAAACTTGCAGCTTGCTAATGGGAAACAATATAATACCTTTTAAACGAGATACATAAACAGTAATATATCATGTACTATGTTTGTAGATATGATACGTAAATTTGAAATTTATACTAAATGTATCAATTACATAGCAACTATCACACGATAATATATCGATCTCAAATTTAACATCTTATGGACAATAATTGTTTATTTATGTATCTAGTATGAATACAATATTATGAATTTAAACAAGATACATAAACAGTAATGTATCACGCTTTAATTTTTTTGATATGATACGTAAATTCAAATTTATACTAAATGTATCAATTACATAGCAATTACCATACAGTAATGTATCAATCTCAAATCGAACATCTTATGGAAAACAATTATTTATTTAATGTATCTAGTACAAATACAAAACTTATCAATTTAAACATGTATCTAGGTGTTGCTATGTATCTTCTATCTTATTCAAATTTAGATATGTATTCAAATTTTGATACATAAACTTAATTAGTTTTGATACTTGATACAAAACTTCTACCAAATGTATCATTTATCACATATCTAGATTTTGGTTTGTATCCGTAAATAGTACATGATACATCTAAGTGTCACACAAGTATGTATCAGATTCATAAATGGTGATAACTAAATGTTATTATCAAAAGTTTATTTAGTTTGAAGCAAACTGTGAAGATCTTCCAGCTATGTATCTGATACAATATAAATATAGAGCGCATTAATACATCTATTAAATCATGTAGTAGATACACAATATAATGAATCATGTACACAATATTATGTCTTTTAAACAGTGTTAATATCAAATACAACTGTACAAATTGTATGTTAGATACACAATTTTATGGAACACAATATTATATCTACTAAATCATATAACTGATTCATGGTGTAATGTATCAAATACATAATATTATATTCTTGTATGAATAAATACATAATTTTTTAGACATAATACGTAGATTCGAATTTATAATAATTGTATCTAATACGTAGCAACTACCACAAAGTACTGTATCGATCTCAAACCTAACATCTTATGGACAACAATTACTTAATTAATTAATGTATCTAAGTAAAAATACAAATTTATCAATTTAAACGAGATACACAAATAGTAATGTATTGATTGATTATGTATCTTGTTTGTTGACATCAGTTGGGTCCTTCTTGTCAACACTGACGGCAAAAGTTTGTCTCATGTCTCTCATGGTAAAACGATCCAATATTGGGTATTCAACAAAGGTCTCAAGAGCCATAGGCTTGGTGGGAATCATCTTAACCATACCAGCATCACCATTCTTCAAGAACTTTGCCTCCTTCTCAAGTTCCTTACCTGAGCACATGTCAATGTTGGTCAAGATCTCAACAAACTTTACAATGTGAGAAGTGTGGCAGTCGAGCACTAATGAATATCCAATTCCAATCTGACAATTGATAATTCATGATGATGACCTGAGCACATAATGATGACCTGAGCACCTGTCAATGATCCCCTATTAATTACTTAATTCAATGAAGATGAGTTATTACGTTCGACGATGTATTTGATTTTTAAAATTTACCTAATCTCATCGATCTCCAACTCGATTGAAAAAGCGTTGTTGACACCCAATTTTGACTCTCCCCAATAATAATTAATCGACGAGCTTCCTAATTTTAAATGATTTAGAATAATTAGTTTTATAAAATTCAAAATACTTTCAGGCTTATTTTAAATAGTTTGGTCATTTTTATAATTTTTAGATAATATATATATTTTACATATATGTATATGATTAGTATATTTTATGATTATTCAAAAACCATCTCAAAAATAGTTTAATTTTTAGTAAGAATTCTATTAAATTAGTTTAGTTTAAATTATGGTTATTTTTTTTATCACCATTTTACAAATTTTATTAATATTAAGAAACTCGTAATTTAATTATATTAATTCGTCTTATTCAATTTTAGTCAAATTCGCTAAATTCAATTTGGCTAATTTTTATTTTTATTTTTTTTACTTTTTCAATTTTTGCTCCATCTAAATTCCAATTGTTCCCATCCCATTTCAATTAGTTCCCACTCTCCTTAGTTTCCCAGCGATCCAATCCAATTCTCCTCAAGTCAGCCCACCCTTTTATTTCCCGATCCAATTCCTTCTCTTTGTTGTTTCAGCCCATAACCCAATAGCATAGAGCCGACCCAATCACTGTGCAATCTTCTTCTTCACGCGTAGAGTGAAGCGATCCAGCAGCCTGGCGCATCCTATCGCCCTCTCCCTTATCCTCTCGTACGAAAATGTACTCGAATTTTCCAGGTGTCTAAATCTCCTATCCCTGTCGTCCTTCCCCTCAAATCGGACGGCTCTCGGCCTTTTTCCGTTGAGAAGTTGTACCAGGCTCGTACTAGTGACAGCTTCAGCCTTATCTCTTTAGGGGTTTCGATTTTGAAATAGGGGGAGAATCTCTTTTTGCCCCAATCTTTGGGGAATTTCTCCCGCCCTGTTCATTCATGAACCCTAATTTTTGGGGATATATAACATCTTATTCTCGAAAAAAGGGGAGATTTTTTTTGGGGAGTGAGATTTTTTTTTTTGAAGCTGAAAATTTTGCTGGTTTGGGACTTTCTTGACAAAAGGAAGAGAGACTTCTGCGAGGGTTTTTGTTAAAGAAAGGGGAGAAGATTAAGAAAAAAGAAAAACAGAGAAGCGAAAAGGGGAAATGATTTCAGGAAGAATACATAGAGTTGTCTAAAATATATATACATAATATATCTAGTTACATTTCAAAAAGGGAATTAGCTGTTTGGAGTGTCGTTTTTAGGTTGTTGTCCAGATTCTTAGTGATCTGCTTGTTTCGAGTTTCGCGTGGTAAAAGTTTCGTCTCCTTGCTCGTTGTCTCTGTTTCGCTGCCACAAAGAAGGTAACAACCCTATCCTCACCTCGTTTGGGTTGTTTTGTTGTTGAAATATGGCGTCATCTTCACTAAATACTAGATTTCACTCGTGTTTCCCAGGTTCAAAATTGTTTAATATGTCGTATTCCATGTTAAGCTTGCCCTGCTTTCTCGAGTTCTCTTTTGCTATGGCCTGTTTACTTTGTTTTCTGCTAGTGCTACCTGTTTTTTTTTCTTTAGATAAGATTAGCTTTCTAAGTTTTCTTCATATTGGGAAGTGGTGTGAATCAAGTGCGTATTTTTGCTTATTTTCTTATCGATTTGAACCATAAATGATGATTTCTCGTTGATAAGATTTTAATAGAATTAAGCTTACTCTTGTTATTTGTGCATAGCTTGAGGTTCATGTATTGATTGTAGCTGCATTTTGACGGGATTTTCCTAAAATTTCGCTAAGTTCGAACATGGTGTCAGCTGATTTTTTTATTTTTTTTTCTTAGAATCTTCATCTGCTAACTGCTTGGTTGCCACCTTGTTTCATTCTCTTCCATCCTTGACATGTCTCAGTTTCATATTTGTTCGAAATACTTATCTTTCTCTTCGATATGTCCTTACATGTGATAGTTTAAGATTAATTTTAATAGGTCTGTATCTAATTGTCTTGACATGTTTTTTTTTTATTATTATTTAAAGTTATGAAACTTGGGAGTTCGTCTGTTATTCATGCCTACAAATTATTTCTTTCATCGTATTACCTTTGTTTTGGCTGATTAGTGCATGTACAAGGCTTAAACTTCATGTTAGTATCTCATGATGCACATCTTTTCGTTCAAATCAAAATGTAGTGGAGAGCGCGTTTATCCCTTTTTTTTTTCTCTTTCTAAAATACGGTTAAGTTTGTTCAGATTTTATTCGAATTGTGTGAAAATCTGGAATTTCTTAGTCATTAACATATATTTTTTTTTTATTTATCTCCGTATTCATTTGGGATAGAATGCATCTTTTATTGCGTAATTATCTATGGTTTCATGCAAGTTTAACCTCCTATTTTGGTTTGGGTTGGCGATATGTTTGTTGTCCCTTAATCTCACTCAATGTAGGATGCCTTAAAATCAATCTATATATATATATATATGTTTGTGTCATTGAGGGCTCGTTTAATTTCCTTTCAATGTGTCTTCTTGAACTTTCCTGTAGCTTAGGGGATATTGTATATTGGAATCTAATTGGCATTTTTTTTTCAATTATATTTTGGTTCTAAGATTTTGTAGAAAATAGGAGGTTTCTAATTTTGATGTCATTTGTAAAAGCTTCTCCTTTGAATTAATAATCGTTTTCCCTCTCTATTAAACTGTGCCCATGAGTGTTTTGTTAACTGTAAACAATATTTGACCATTATTAAATCTTTATTATGTGAAAGTATTATGGTGATGCTTCTTTAATGCAATATTTGATTTTGTCGGCTAATTCGACTAGTCTATTTTTCTTTAGTGTGAGGTTAAAATATTTTCTGATCCTATTTGAGGGGGAAGACTTATCTACGAATAGTTCTTTTATCATTTGCTTGGCATACTATCGTTTCTTCTCTTTCGGAATTTCATTTCCAAAAGTGTTTGATTACTTTATTCTTTCTTGTGAACTATTTTGAGTGTTACTTACACATTTTTTATTTGTTGTTTTGCATGGGAAAAATTCGTCCGAGTTCGTCGAGAACTCATCCCTTCTTTCGCTTTTTCCTTTGGACCACGAAGGTCCCAAATCCTTTATCGAGTCACCCACTCCAAAGTGACGAACAGGTCCCGGAGTTTGAAGAATTGGAGAATTGAAGAAGTTGGAACCAAAGAATCCCCTTTTTTACTCTTGACTATGTCGCATTGTATTTATTTTGGGCCTAAGCCCTTGTCGTCCCCTTTTATTTATTTCGTATAATTATATTATTTTAGAACTTAGGACAGGTACTCAAGATGACAAAAATGGGTCAAAAACCCAAAACAGGTGGGTCCAAAATTCCGGTCAAGACGAACAGAACCCGGATTTGGACCCAAATCTCTCTCCCTATCTCTTTATATGCTTTCAATTATTTATCTGCTTTTTTTATCGTTAATTCTAAAGTTAGAAAATCCAAATCCCCGCAAAACGCCTTAAAGGTTTTATCAATTTAAAAACAATAATTTTGCAGATAGTTTTCTTAGATAAATAATTTTTCACTTTCAAAACAATCTTAAAGGATTTCAGTATTCTCTTCAAACAAAAGAATATTTTTATCGCAATTTTAACTTTAGCCAAATATTTTAGTTGTCGGAAAGCCGTAAGTTAGCGGGACGTCTTAGGTGCTTTCAAAACCTTCCTAAGACGTTAATATGAATCCCCGAACCCTTTAAAATCTTTTCATTAGATTTTTTCTGTTTAAAGTCTTTTGAAAGCGAAAGTTTTCTTAATTTTCTCAAAATTAACTGGCGACTCTAAAAAGTCGAAAAACTTACGAAAATACCTTTTTTCGATAAAATAGAAATGGCGACTCTGCTGGGGATTTGGAGAATTCTAACCTTAAAACTAACATTATTTGGCTATTTGTGATAAATTGTTTAATTGTTTAGTTTATTTTTTAAATTGTTGCACTTTCATGGCATATTTCCGCCAAACGGCAAATAGTATGCATTAGGAAAACGGAAGTTACGTGGCTTTCCACGGCTTCTTTCAGAAATACACAAGAGTTTCATTTGGAAGTATCAAACGAATAGTTGGAATGCGGTCATCCGACGTCGTTTGATAGCTTCACCCCGTTGTTTGTCCGACTCGGGTAACCGTCAACTTGAAAACTATTCTAGTAAGCCTAAGCTAGAGCGAAACCAAAACCAAAAATTAAGCATTAGCGTGAGACGGCTTAATACCCAAGGCGTATTAAGTCCATTTAGTAGAAAACCGCCAAAAATCGTGTCTAAGGTCTTCGACCTCACGACACATCATTTTATGTGACATTTGAATGATGTACGTGTTGAAAACCAATTTGGGGTGGGTAAACCTAACTAGCTTCTGTTTTGTAGATATGGATCGTTTTCCAAAATTCGACATGATCATAGCGGCACCACTCCAACTCAAAATGTGGCATGGCAATCTCGACGGTGATCATAAAAGGACCCTCAACAAATATGTGGGCGCTCTAACAGAATTGATCAACATGAATGGTTGGCCTGAATTGGTTGAGGTCCTTACAGGCTATTGGGACAATCAACGAATGGTGTTTCGATTCGGAACCGCCGAAATTACCCCAACTTTGGAGGAAATTCGAGATTGCATAGATACGGTAGGCACTGGGATAGAAAGGAGAGCAAGAAAACAAGAAGACATTTTTATCCCTAACAAGCCATCTGTAGAAAATATTGCGGACTGGCTCGGATTGGGGAAAGACTTCACTTACTGGTGTCAAGATTCCCATATAGCGTTTAGAGATCTGTACATCCGATTTGGACATGCAAGCTTCTACGCCACCTACAACCGAGAGTTCAAGATCTCCTACAGAGAATGGAACGACATTCGTCCCCTAGCATTTGCCGTAGCGTTGTTGGGAACGATGGTGTTTCCACATGGTCCAAGTCTGAGCATCAATACCCGAGTAATAACACTCGCGCACACTTTGTTCAAAGGATATACGCACGAAGGAATAACGAAGTACTACCCTATAGCTCCGGTCATCTTGTCAGATATGTATCGAGCCTTAGGAAAATGCAAAGAAGGGCATCGATACTTCTAAGGATGCAACCTACTTCTTCAGTGGTGGATTCTCAGCCACTTGGCAAAGGGTGCTGGGACTCAGGAACTACACACGCTCGACAACAAAAACACCCTCAAAGACTTGAATGACATGCTTTATTGGCGGAATATGGGTAATCGGAGAACAAGGGGAAGATGGGCTCAGATTTTCTCCGAATTGAGAGAAGAAGATCTCCAATGGATGCTGGACCGCTTCATCTCCAAAGAAGTCATTGTAGAGAGCCGCAGACAAGTGGTATTCCCTCTGCCAGGTATTCGAGGAATTCGCCATTACGCACCCTTTCGAGTCTTACGACAGTTTGGGAGGAGGCAAACTGTGCCTAAAGATGCGTACTATGGCGTCTATGTATACGATATCGGAGACGATAGGGTGCATGACGCAACTGAATTGTTCAGAGAATGGAAAGGCGCCAAGTGGCTTGACAAAACTACCATCGCTCCAGATCGATTCAATGCTGGGTATGATGAGGGTTACAAAGAATGGCTGAAAAAGGACATACAAGGTATCTCCTTCTCAGCCCCGCGCAGCTTTCGCAGCGTGACTAACAAGGAAGCCAAGGCAGTGGCTGAGCTACGAGAGATAAAGAAAGAGGCTCAAGAAGTATACGCTAAATTTGTCGAGAACCAGGATACCTTGAGAGGACGACTCAAGAGGTAAAAAGATTGAGGCGTAGTTATGATGATTTCGACACTTGGATCGAAGAGAAGATTGAGAAGATGCGATATAAAAGCTTGGAAGACAAGGGACGCCTGGGTGAAGGATTCTTGCTGATGCTAAAATACATGTTTCAGCAATACAAGACTCAAGGAGACGGTGACGGAGCAGGACCATCAGGCACAGCATAGAGGATTTCGCCCCTGTGTGGGTTTTTATATCTGTATGTATGTTGTTTTTTAGACCCTGCGTGGGCCTACCTTATCGCACTTTCAAATGGCCCCTGCGTGGGTTTGTTTTTAATGTTTTGTCCTTTTTTCCCTTTGTGAACATTATTATTCGTTTGTGAATTTTATCTTGGGGGGAATTGATTATTTGGTTCAACTTTACGCGTACATCATTCAAATGCGCTAGGCCTACCCTTGGCACAAAAGGGTCCCCCTGTATGTTTTAGGACGCGATATATGTGTTATTTAACTGCTTATGTGTTGTGTTGCTATGAATGAGGATATCGAAAACCCACTCTTTTTCAGAAATTTCCAAAAAATACAAACAAGTCACTGTTACAAAATGTCCGACCAAAATTTCCCGAGTCTTAAGTTTCTCACTCAAAAGATATCTCTCATACGACAAATCCTAAACATTACTCTATTGTCTTAGGAAAAGCAAATCACTGTTATGGATAAGGGTAAGAATATCCAGATGAGGCTCACTGGAGAGGAGTTACAAAGAAAGATAGAACAAATCACACGAAAGATTCAAGAGGTCAGAGAGGAGGGGCTTAGGGTCGAAGTTGCCACGTCAGTCTACAAAGCTGCGACTGCGACACTGGACGAAGAATTGATGTCAAAAGAAAAGAGGAAGAAAAGTATTGAGGAAGAAAAAGAGGATCTAAGCCAAAAATTGGACATGCTTCGATTACAAATTCAAGAAAGAGAGGCAAGAGAAGCGGAGATAGATTCGGAAACCGCGAGTCTGTTGGCCAAAAATGTGTCACTAGATGAAGAACTGAAAGCGGAAATGACGGAATTCATCGCTATGGAAGAAAGGATGTCGGCATTAAGGAAGAAGAACAAGGCGTTCCACCATGACATGATAGACAAACTTCAGAAAATGCGCGGAAAATACTCTATCCGTGAGCAAGGGGGCAATAGTGGTCCCGACAACGCTCACCCGAATTGACTGAGGAGACGACGGTGAGGAAATCGTCTACAAGCCTCCATTTCTGGGTCGTCTGAAAGGAAGAGAGTGACGCTGCAACAAGAAGAGAAATGACTAACGTGTCATCATCATGTTATCTTTTAAGAATTCCAATGTTGTCTTTCAATTTCCTTGTAACCGTAATGAAAGAATGAATGAAAATATTTTATCCCGAACTCGAACTACGTTGGGCCTGAATTCTCCTTGAGAGATACGTAGGCAGCCTTCCAAGGCCCGGCCCCTATCTTTTAAAATTTTTCATTCGTTCTTTTCATATTACAAGAGGATACAAAGATCAGATCAACGGGCGTCAGAAAGCAGCTGCAAGAAGACCTTAGCTCAACGCGATTTGGCCTTTCTGAGACAGTGTCAAACTAAAAGAGCAAGCAAATTCCTGCTTGTAAAAAAAAAAAAAAAAAAAATCTGTTTTCGTCCTTACTCGTGGGTTGAAGATGTCCTCAAACATAGCAACCTGTGTGTTTACCTGCTCTATGTGTGATATTATGTGTTTTGTATTCTGAGTCCAAACTGACAAATCTGCCTTTGAGTTGTTTTCCTCCTCAGGTATTTTGAACTGATCTGTGTCGATTAAGCTGGCAGATCATCCTTACTTCACCAGATCAAAAGGTCCCGCAGATTCCTTCCCAGGGCAAAGTTCTGACAAAGGAAAGACAGTTATGGGAGATAATAGCGAGGAAGTTGGTCTTACTGATGTTGTGGTGGCTCAACCTACCATAGCAGACCAAAATGAGTTAATTCTGCAACTGATGCAGCAGATCGCGGAGATGAGGGTAGAATATCAAAGAAGGTCGGATCTGCGTCCGCCAGGTTTTGCTACAGAAGGAAGGCCTCCTATCTACTTTCCTTCCTCGAACGTGGATCCATCTCAGACCGTGCCGCTCGCTCAGAATCCCCCTACTATAGACCTAACTACCCAAAACCCCAATATGCTTCCGCATCTTATCAAACTCCACCACCTCCTCAGAATAACCACCCCAAATGCCTTCTCATCTTCAAAATACCCAACCTCAATCCGCTCCACCACCGCAAAATCAAAGTCAAAATCTGAATCAGAACACTTCTAATCCTCAGCATCCCACCATCATTTAAATCAAAACACCAACCCTCAGACTTACCCCCAAAATTACCAAGCTGCTCAAAACGCCCAGAGTCCTTCCATAGCTCCACCCTTGCCTAAAAGAACCACTTTCCAAATCCCTGTCCACGCTGAGCACGACGTGCACGGTTCTGAGTTGGACCACTATGAGGAACAGGAAAGAGAGTGGAGGGCGAAAGAAGAAGCAAAAGTAGACATAAAAGAGGAGATCAAGAAGGCCATGAAAGAGCTTCAATGCGTCCCCGATGCTACTGGACTTAACTACGAAGATTTATGAATTTACCCGAGTCGGGACCTTCCAGAAGGTTTCAAGATCCCGAAGTTTGATACCTTCGGAGGAGTGGGCAACCCTATGGCCCATCTAAGAGCCTACTGTGACCAGCTCGTGGGAGTTGGAAGGGACGAAGCTTTGCTGATGCGGATTTTCAGCCGAAGTCTGTGTGGAGAAGCTCTTGAATGGTTCACCTCGCACGAAACTCGACAATGGCCCAGCTGGAATGCTCTGGCAAAAGACTTCATCGAGCGATTTGCTTATAATGTAGAAATCGTTCCTGATCGCTACTCTTTGGAGAAGATGAAGCAGAAGTCTACTGAGAGCTACAGAGAATTCGCCTATAGATGGAGGAAGGAAGCGGCGAGAGTGAGACCGCCCATGTCTGAGAAGGAAATCGTTGAAGTGTTCGTGCGGGTGCAAGAACCCGAATATTATGACAGAATTATGTTGCTCGTTGGAGCGAAGTTTGCTGAAATAGTGAAGATCGGTGAGACTATTGAAGACGGTTTGAAAACAGGGAAAATAGCCCGTGTAGCCGCATCACCTGGGTCTTCAGGGCTGTTGAAGAAGAAAAGAGAGGAAGTTGCCGCTGTCTCGTATGGGGGAAGAAAAAACCCCATAAACTCGTCACATTCCCAAGATCGTTCCAGGCCTTCCCCAAA
>CM040621.1:5937535-5950339 GCA_022817965.1 Solanum lycopersicoides | reverse complement strand
TCAACCATATAAATGAAACTATTAATAGAGATTGCAATAGGGTGGGGCAAAAATAGAAAAAATATGGTTAATGTGGATTTGTCCAACCTGGCCCCATATGCTATCCCTAACTATGAGAGAGAAAAAAAATACTCCCTCCGTTTCAAAAAAAATATCTCTATTTTTTTTTAGTTTATTTAAAAAAGAATGACTTATTTTCTTTATTGGCAACACTTTAACTTTAACTTTCCAAATGACATGTTTAACATCACAAGATCAAAGAACATTTTGGTACATTTGACATAACTTTAATTTAAAATCACAAGATTAAAAAGTCTTCTTTCTTTTCTTAAATTCCGTTTCAAGTCAAACTAGACCTTCATTTTTAAAACGTAGGCAATATTATAAAAGGAAAACAAAATTTGGCCAGAAAAATTGATCAGAATTTGGCTAGAATAGGATTTTTTTCTCCCTTTACTTTTAAAAATATTTTTACCCTTTTATCTTTAATATCTTTTATTAAAAAATGAAAAAAAGATTGATTTATTCTTTTTTTAAAAAAAGTTTTAAAAATTTTCTTGCCAAATTTTCTGGCCATTTAACACTATTCAATATAAAAGATATATATTTGACGTTTGGACAATAATAGTCTAATTTGAAGCTAACAAAAAAACAGAAAAAAAGTTCTTAAAATAGGAATTCAAAATGAGTGTTTGGATTTTAGAATTTTGTTTGGGACATAGAACTTCATTTGAAAATTTAAAATTTAGTTAATAAAGGAAGTTTAAGGATTTAAAAATATGATTACAAACATCGTTTGATTGTTGATTAAGAAGGGAGTTATTCATACATAATATTGCAACAACTAGTATAATAGTACCATATTTGATAGTCTTTAAAAATAAAAAAAATAACGTATCGGCAAAATCTAATCCTTATAGGACATGTGGTTCAAAGTTCACAAAGGAATATCTCACAAAAGATTTTTTTTTTGGGTCCAACATATGCTATTTCTGTTTTAATTTATATATCATAGATATAATTTTGAGTTAATCATTATTTTCATAGATATTTTAAATATTTAAGTTTTGAATATTACAATTTATACACCTTCTAGTTACTTAGGTCTCATTTATTTGCACTTAATGGAGGTCTGAATCTTAATCATTTAGATTCAGTCTATTGAGTACGTTTGATTTTTAGGTCTGAATCTGAATTCAGTCCATTAAGTTCATTTGTTTTGTTTTTAGAAAAATCTCTTAATAGGTCTGAACGAATCAGATCTGTAGGAAACTTTTAACCTCATTCAGACTCATATAATAAGTTATCAAATAATAAAGGGCAACTTTCACATATAGCAAACAAAAATTTCATATTTATATACTATAGCAAAATTTGCATAATTGCGCTCCATAGCAAACATATAACTGTATAATTCGCTATACATGTACAATTGTATAATTCGCTGGCCTAAATTGTATAATTCGCTGGCCTCGCTATACATATACAATTGTATGATTTGCTGGCCTAAATTGTGTAATTCGCTGACCTATTTCGCTGCAATTGTATAATTCGCTGGCCTATTTCGCTGCAATTGTATAATGCGCAATTGTATAATTCACTGCCTGTTTCGCTGCAATATCTATATAAAATTTGCTTTGCATACAATTGAGTCGAAGTAAAATGTTTGTATATTTTATAATTATAAGTGTATAGGAAGAAGATATATGTTTTTCTCTCGCTTTATACAAAAACAGAAACACATTTTATACACTTCTGTTGTATAAAGCGAGAGAAAATTGTATTTCACTGCAATTGTATAATTCACAATTGTATAATTCGTTGGCCTTTTTCGCTGTAATATTTGTATAAAATTTCTATTTGTCTACAATTGAATCGAAGTAAAATGTTTGTAATTTGTATAATTAAGTGTTTAGCACGAAGATATATGTTTTTGCATGTGTATATACAATTTTCTCTCGCTTTATACAAAACAGAAACACAATTTATACACTTCTGTGTATAAAGCGAGAGAGGCGAGCAGAGGGAGAGTGGCGAGCGAGAATGAGAGAGTGGTGAGCGAGACTTTCGGGAGAGAGGCGACTGGCAAACTTTGGCAAACGTTTGCTATGGAGCACAATTAAATCAAACCGTAGCTACTTAATTTATTTTAGGTTATTAGTTTGCTATTATATACAATTATCCCAATAATAAATCATCGCTTCCCTGCTTTTGGCGTGCTTTTTATTTCATAACTAAAAATTTTCTCTCTCTTTCTCAATCAAACACCATTTTCATCCTCTTGAACTGGTAAGTTTTCGTAAATTCTTTCAAGTATTTTTTCTATATTAGTAAATTTTTGCATTGGCGTGTGTCAAGAAAATTTGTTGCAACAATATTTTTGGTGTATTGTTGTTTATCAAGTTTTTGGAATGAAACAATAGTACTCCAAATCATAATTATTAAAACCTTTACTTTTTTTTAATCAAAAGTAATATATTTTGTTGAAATAAATTTTTTATAAACATAATGTTCAATTTCACATGCACATTCAGATATTGAAAATAAACAACATTAATTAATTAGTGTTCAGATTTAGAAACCACATCTTAATATTCAGATGTGTATTCAGATCAAAACACATGAATCTTAATGCAAATCTTAATATTCAAACGTGTATTCAGATTCAAACCTCTTAATCTTAATGGAAACAAATGAGGCCTTATACATAATATACATAACTTTTTTTTTCTCAAATTATGTGGCGCGTAAGAATTTTCGAAAGTCAATCAATTTATTTATATATTTTTGATACTTTAAATTAATAATTATTATGATTTACAGTATTTTTATATAATTTTCATAAAATATATATGTTTCCTTATGTATCCCAATTTATGTATTACAATTTGTAGGCAGAACTTTATGAATCAACTATTAATTATTATGATTTATAAGATGTTTTAAAAAAATATTTACGTGAATATGTTAATCCTTTTATCTTAATTTAGGTAGGATAAATGAAATCTCAAACGTCATTTTTTTTAATATTTCAAGTTATTAATATGATCATAATTATAATTTATAATTTTTTTAATGGAACTCAAATATATTACTAATTAGAAATAAACTAAAATAGAAAATTACAAAAACTAAAATTAAAAAGAACAACTTTGACCTGTAACAAACACAAAAATCATATTTATATGTTATAGTTTGCATAATAGCGCTACATAACAAATTTTATGGTTGCTATGTCTATTTCGCTATGCAATATACAAAAGAAATAATTGTATGATCCGTTTTGATATACATATACAAAAGAATCAATTGTATAATATGTGTTTGTATAAAGTGAGAAAGAAACAAAGACAAAAGAAAATTAGGTAAGGAAAGATCGTATTTGTATAATCATAAGTGTAGAGGACGAAAATATATATATTTGTATTTGTACATGCAATTTTGTTCCGCTTTATATAAATACAAACACAATGTATATATTTGTATTTGTATAAAGTGAGAGAGACGAGCGAGATCTGGAAGAGGGGAGGGAGGGGAAGTATATATTCAATTTTCTTTCATATATACTCAATTTTCTCTCGCTTTATATAAACACAGACACATTTTATATATTTGTGTTTATATAAAAACAGAGACGAGCGAGATTGTCTAGCGAGAATAAGAGTGACAAGCGAGATTCAGCTATTGGGTACCATTCAAACAAAATATAATTATATATTTAATTTGAATTAATAATTTACTATTATATATAAGTTTTCGAAAAAAAAAAAGAAAAAAAAAGATAGAGATGATGGCCCATACAAAGTCAATAATTGTGGCTTTGCTGGACATGATGAATTTAATTTCTGTTAAACAAAAAATAGTGAGGTACAAACCTTGTGAAAGCATAAAATTTATCATATAAAGTATTAAAAATATCTTCGATTAAAAACACACGTTAATCATTAATTGCCCACTTCTAGCCTCTTCTATATAGTAGGCTCTAATGAGATGTAAACTTTAATAGCATAAAACCTACTATTGATTAAAGTGGTAAAAAAAACTGTCTTTATTTATCATCCTTAATTATGAGAAAAAAAGATGATTAAAATGGTAAACAAATTGTCTGGCTTTATTTGTCAACTTTAATTATGAGAAAAAAAGATAGATTTATAAAGATACTTATTATATTCGATGTTTGGAGAATAGCCTTTTTCAAGCTGACAAAAAGAAAAAAGAGTATTTAAAGTAGAAATTCAAAATGAGTATTTCTTCTTCTCGTGTGTTCAAATCTCATTAGCAACAATAATTGGACATTCTTCCTAAAATTTTTAGTTCACCACAAAATCTTTTATTGTGCAAAATTTTTGGATATCCTTCGTAAAATTTCTTGTTCCGCACAAAAGCTTTTGTTACAATATTTCTGGACATCCTTTATAAAATTTCTAGCTCCACACAAAAGCTTTTATTGTGCAATTTTTGAACATCCTTCACAAAATTTCTGGCTCCGCACTGGACTTGTAGGTAAAAGAGTCTTTTATTTATAGAAGAAGAGGAACTGCATTTCACAAATATATATTGTGAAAAAAATACATTTAAATACACTAAGCACACACAAAAGCTTTAAAATATTTAAATTTGCTAGGCTCTAATCCACCCCTCTCTAGCAAGACCCATATAAACTATACATCCAATCGATAAGTAGGAATAGCCACTAAATGTTGAGCTCTAGATATAACTAAACCAAATTTTTCAGTCATGTCTAAATCATTTGGCATCATATCATTTGGTAGCTCCCAATCAAAACAATGAACCAATTGTGCAATTACCAAGCGAACGACTATGAGCCCTAACTGTAATCCAGGGCAACTTCTTCTTCCAGAGCTAAATGGTAAAAGTTGAAAATCACGTCCACGAAGATCAATATCACTTCCAACAAATCTTTCGGGCATAAATTTCTCAGATTCGGGCCAAACTTCTGAATCTCTTCCGATTGCCCAAGTATTTACTAGAATTCTTGAACCTCTAGGTATATTAAAGCCATCAATTATGCAATCTTCCATTGATTCATGAGGGATGAGTAGTGGTGCAATAGGGTGAAGCCTAAAACCTTCTTTGATAATCATGTCTAAGTACTCTAATTTTTCCAAGTCTTTTTCTTCCACCATTCTATTCATTCCAACTACTTGTTCCAACTCCTTTTGTAAGTTCTTCATTACTTTTGGGTGCCTTAGAAGTTCAGAGAAAATCCAATCAATTGTTGTTGCTGACGTATCCATAGAAGCTATTAACAAGTCCTACATAGAAAGTAGCTTTATGTTAGTTTTTAATAGTGGTGGAATCAAATTTTTTATTAAGGAGTTTAAATACGAAAAAGAAGGATACATAAAATAAAAAAAAATTAATCATATAAAATAATATAATTTTCTAATAAAAGAGGTTTAAATGAACCTCCCAATCTTACCTGGTTCATCCCCTTTTAACAATATTCACATGTGTAATGATACACCATAAATGGATGAATTTTTTATTAATTAGGAGATCTATATTGATCTTTTAAATAAAATAGGTCATTATCTGTTAACATATAAAAATAATTATAATGGTGTAATTTTTTTTACACCAATTAAACTCTTTTATTTAAACGAAAAGCTAATAATCAAAAACACACTTTGAGAGTCTATTGAACCCAAGTTAGTGGCAGATCTAGAATTTTCGTTCAAAAGGTTCGAAAAATAAAAATGTAATTCGAACATGGGCATGCAATTTAATATTCAGGGGTCTTACCATTGAGCCATCTATTTTTATTTGTTATTGAGGGATTCAAAATATATTCATCTACAGAAATACAGAAAATTTACCATATATATATCGCGTATTTTTTTACCGAGGGTGTTCGCGGGTGAACACCCTGGATCCAACGTGGGTCCGCCCCTGACCCAAGCCTCAAATAGGACTAGTGGACCCTTAGATTTTACCAATTCTCTTCTAAAACTCAAATTAGATAAAAGTATCCCGCTATTAAGTACCTGCTATAATACGTAAAAGTGTCCTGCTAGTGTATTATGATAAATAAAATAACTATAAACTATAACATAGTGAAATATATTCCATTAACATTACCAGTAAAATAGCTTTGATATGACGACGATCAAACTCAAATTCAGCTTCACCAGATTGCATGATATTCATCATAGTATCAACAATATCCTTTGTTTGTTTCTCCTCTTTGGAATTTTGAACATGTTCATCAATAACTCTCTCTAAAAATTCATCAAATACCTTTGCCAATTTCTTCATACGAGGAATTAATCCTTGAAAATCAAACTTATCTAGAAAAGGAAAAAACTCACCAATATTTGGTGTTCCTGCTATAATCATAGCCTCTTGAATGACATCTTTAAAACCCCTTTCATCAAATTCATCATCCATATATTTTTTTCCAAATATCATTAAACATGACATATTAGCACTTAATAAAGCAACATTAGCACTAATATCAACTTCATCATGACTAGAAGCTGCCCGATTGATAAAAGTCACAAAATTTGTAACTTGTTGTTTTCTCATTTCTTGAAATGATTTTATCTTGAGTGGACTAAGCAATTCTAACGTGCATAATTTTCGCATATTTCTCCAATAAGGTCCATATTTTGCAAATGTTAAATTTCTCTGATTATACGCGAGAATTTGCATAACTCTATTATTTGGTCTACTAGCAAAAATAAGATCATGTTTTTTCAAGAATTGTTCAGCAGCATGAGGAGATGAAGCAACAATTATAGTAATACCACCAAATTTCATGCTCATTATTGGACCATATTTTTTGGCTATTTTATAAAGATCTTGGTGGATATTTTTGCCAATCATATGGAGATTACCTATAATTGGAAGACCTTTTGGACCAGGAGGGAGTTTTTTTTTCTTTTTTATGAATTTGTTGTGTAATTCTCGAAGAAGAATGTATAATATTGCAAGTAGTGCAAGAAATTGTAAGAATATTGAAGCCATGAGATATATAAATTAATTAATTGTGTGTGTTTTTGCTTCCTAACTTGCAAATATCTATATACAAGTTGGCTTATTGTGTGTGTTGTAATATCAACCATATAAATGAAACTATTAATAGAGATTGCAATAGGGTGGGGCAAAAATAGAAAAAATATGGTTAATGTGGATTTGTCCAACCTGGCCCCATATGCTATCCCTAACTATGAGAGAGAAAAAAAATACTCCCTCCGTTTCAAAAAAAATATCTCTATTTTTTTTTAGTTTATTTAAAAAAGAATGACTTATTTTCTTTCTTGGCAACACTTTAACTTTAACTTTCCAAATGACATGTTTAACATCACAAGATCAAAGAACATTTTGGTACATTTGACATAACTTTAATTTAAAATCACAAGATTAAAAAGTCTTCTTTCTTTTCTTAAACTCCGTTTCAAGTCAAACTAGACCATCATTTTTAAAACGTAGGCAATATTATAAAAGGAAAACAAAATTTGGCCAGAAAAATTGATCAGAATTTGGCTAGAATAGGATTTTTTTCTCCCTTTACTTTTAAAAATATTTTTACCCTTTTATCTTTAATATCTTTTATTAAAAAATGAAAAAAAGATTGATTTATTCTTTTTTTAAAAAAAGTTTTAAAAATTTTCTTGCCAAATTTTCTGGCCATTTAACACTATTCAATATAAAAGATATATATTTGACGTTTGGACAATAATAGTCTAATTTGAAGCTAACAAAAAAACAGAAAAAAAGTTCTTAAAATAGGAATTCAAAATGAGTGTTTGGATTTTAGAATTTTGTTTGGGACATAGAACTTCATTTGAAAATTTAAAATTTAGTTAATAAAGGAAGTTTAAGGATTTAAAAATATGATTACAAACATCGTTTGATTGTTGATTAAGAAGGGAGTTATTCATACATAATATTGCAACAACTAGTATAATAGTACCATATTTGATAGTCTTTAAAAATAATTTAAAAAAATAACGTATCGGCAAAATCTAATCCTTATAGGACATGTGGTTCAAAGTTCACAAAGGAATATCTCACAAAAGATTTTTTTTTTGGGTCCAACATATGCTATTTCTGTTTTAATTTATATATCATAGATATAATTTTGAGTTAATCATTATTTTCATAGATATTTTAAATATTTAAGTTTTGAATATTACAATTTATACACCTTCTAGTTACTTAGGTCTCATTTATTTGCACTTAATGGAGGTCTGAATCTTAATCATTTAGATTCAGTCTATTGAGTACGTTTGATTTTTAGGTCTGAATCTGAATTCAGTCCATTAAGTTCATTTGTTTTGTTTTTAGAAAAATCTCTTAATAGGTCTGAACGAATCAGATCTGTAGGAAACTTTTAACCTCATTCAGACTCATATAATAAGTTATCAAATAATAAAGGGCAACTTTCACATATAGCAAACAAAAATTTCATATTTATATACTATAGCAAAATTTGCATAATTGCGCTCCATAGCAAACATATAACTGTATAATTCGCTATACATGTACAATTGTATAATTCGCTGGCCTAAATTGTATAATTCGCTGGCCTCGCTATACATATACAATTGTATGATTTGCTGGCCTAAATTGTGTAATTCGCTGACCTATTTCGCTGCAATTGTATAATTCGCTGGCCTATTTCGCTGCAATTGTATAATGCGCAATTGTATAATTCACTGCCTGTTTCGCTGCAATATCTATATAAAATTTGCTTCGCATACAATTGAATCGAAGTAAACTATTTGTATATTGTATAATTATAAGTGTATAGGAAAAAGATATATGTTTTTCTCTCGCTTTATACAAAAACAGAAACACAATTTATACACTTCTGTTGTATAAAGCGAGAGAAAATTGTATTTCACTGCAATTGTATAATTCACAATTGTATAATTCGTTGGCCTTTTTCGCTGCAATATTTGTATAAAATTTGCATTTGTCTACAATTGAATCGAAGTAAAATATTTGTAAATTATATAATTAAGTGTATATCACGAAGATATATGTTTTTGCATGTGTATATACAATTTTCTCTCGCTTTATACAAAACAGAAACACAATTTATACACTTCTGTGTATAAAGCGAGAGAGG
The DNA here is from genome assembly GCA_022817965.1 of Solanum lycopersicoides. NCBI lineage: Eukaryota > Viridiplantae > Streptophyta > Magnoliopsida > Solanales > Solanaceae > Solanum > Solanum lycopersicoides. Next base: position 5,941,239 of record CM040621.1, on the reverse strand, counting down.
CGAGCAGAGGGAGAGTGGCGAGCGAGAATGAGAGAGTGGTGAGCGAGACTTTCGGGAGAGAGGCGACTGGCAAACTTTGGCAAACGTTTGCTATGGAGCACAATTAAATCAAACCGTAGCTACTTAATTTATTTTAGGTTATTAGTTTGCTATTATATACAATTATCCCAATAATAAATCATCGCTTCCCTGCTTTTGGCGTGCTTTTTATTTCATAACTAAAAATTTTCTCTCTCTTTCTCAATCAAACACCATTTTCATCCTCTTGAACTGGTAAGTTTTCGTAAATTCTTTCAAGTATTTTTTCTATATTAGTAAATTTTTGCATTGGCGTGTGTCAAGAAAATTTGTTGCAACAATATTTTTGGTGTATTGTTGTTTATCAAGTTTTTGGAATGAAACAATAGTACTCCAAATCATAATTATTAAAACCTTTACTTTTTTTTAATCAAAAGTAATATATTTTGTTGAAATAAATTTTTTATAAACATAATGTTCAATTTCACATGCACATTCAGATATTGAAAATAAACAACATTAATTAATTAGTGTTCAGATTTAGAAACCACATCTTAATATTCAGATGTGTATTCAGATCAAAACACATGAATCTTAATGCAAATCTTAATATTCAAACGTGTATTCAGATTCAAACCTCTTAATCTTAATGGAAACAAATGAGGCCTTATACATAATATACATAACTTTTTTTCTCTCAAATTATGTGGCGCGTAAGAATTTTCGAAAGTCAATCAATTTATTTATATATTTTTGATACTTTAAATTAATAATTATTATGATTTACAGTATTTTTATATAATTTTCATAAAATATATATGTTTCCTTATGTATCCCAATTTATGTATTACAATTTGTAGGCAGAACTTTATGAATCAACTATTAATTATTATGATTTATAAGATGTTTTAAAAAAATATTTACGTGAATATGTTAATCCTTTTATCTTAATTTAGGTAGGATAAATGAAATCTCAAACGTCATTTTTTTTAATATTTCAAGTTATTAATATGATCATAATTATAATTTATAATTTTTTTAATGGAACTCAAATATATTACTAATTAGAAATAAACTAAAATAGAAAATTACAAAAACTAAAATTAAAAAGAACAACTTTGACCTGTAACAAACACAAAAATCATATTTATATGTTATAGTTTGCATAATAGCGCTACATAACAAATTTTATGGTTGCTATGTCTATTTCGCTATGCAATATACAAAAGAAATAATTGTATGATCCGTTTTGATATACATATACAAAAGAATCAATTGTATAATATGTGTTTGTATAAAGTGAGAAAGAAACAAAGACAAAAGAAAATTAGGTAAGGAAAGATCGTATTTGTATAATCATAAGTGTAGAGGACGAAAATATATATATTTGTATTTGTACATGCAATTTTGTTCCGCTTTATATAAATACAAACACAATGTATATATTTGTATTTGTATAAAGTGAGAGAGACGAGCGAGATCTGGAAGAGGGGAGGGAGGGGAAGTATATATTCAATTTTCTTTCATATATACTCAATTTTCTCTCGCTTTATATAAACACAGACACATTTTATATATTTGTGTTTATATAAAAACAGAGACGAGCGAGATTGTCTAGCGAGAATAAGAGTGACAAGCGAGATTCAGCTATTGGGTACCATTCAAACAAAATATAATTATATATTTAATTTGAATTAATAATTTACTATTATATATAAGTTTTCGAAAAAAAGAAAAGAAAAAAAAAGATAGAGATGATGGCCCATACAAAGTCAATAATTGTGGCTTTGCTGGACATGATGAATTTAATTTCTGTTAAACAAAAAATAGTGAGGTACAAACCTTGTGAAAGCATAAAATTTATCATATAAAGTATTAAAAATATCTTCGATTAAAAACACACGTTAATCATTAATTGCCCACTTCTAGCCTCTTCTATATAGTAGGCTCTAATGAGATGTAAACTTTAATAGCATAAAACCTACTATTGATTAAAGTGGTAAAAAAAACTGTCTTTATTTATCATCCTTAATTATGAGAAAAAAAGATGATTAAAATGGTAAACAAATTGTCTGGCTTTATTTGTCAACTTTAATTATGAGAAAAAAAGATAGATTTATAAAGATACTTATTATATTCGATGTTTGGAGAATAGCCTTTTTCAAGCTGACAAAAAGAAAAAAGAGTATTTAAAGTAGAAATTCAAAATGAGTATTTCTTCTTCTCGTGTGTTCAAATCTCATTAGCAACAATAATTGGACATTCTTCCTAAAATTTTTAGTTCACCACAAAATCTTTTATTGTGCAAAATTTTTGGATATCCTTCGTAAAATTTCTTGTTCCGCACAAAAGCTTTTGTTACAATATTTCTGGACATCCTTTATAAAATTTCTAGCTCCACACAAAAGCTTTTATTGTGCAATTTTTGAACATCCTTCACAAAATTTCTGGCTCCGCACTGGACTTGTAGGTAAAAGAGTCTTTTATTTATAGAAGAAGAGGAACTGCATTTCACAAATATATATTGTGAAAAAAATACATTTAAATACACTAAGCACACACAAAAGCTTTAAAATATTTAAATTTGCTAGGCTCTAATCCACCCCTCTCTAGCAAGACCCATATAAACTATACATCCAATCGATAAGTAGGAATAGCCACTAAATGTTGAGCTCTAGATATAACTAAACCAAATTTTTCAGTCATGTCTAAATCATTTGGCATCATATCATTTGGTAGCTCCCAATCAAAACAATGAACCAATTGTGCAATTACCAAGCGAACGACTATGAGCCCTAACTGTAATCCAGGGCAACTTCTTCTTCCAGAGCTAAATGGTAAAAGTTGAAAATCACGTCCACGAAGATCAATATCACTTCCAACAAATCTTTCGGGCATAAATTTCTCAGATTCGGGCCAAACTTCTGAATCTCTTCCGATTGCCCAAGTATTTACTAGAATTCTTGAACCTCTAGGTATATTAAAGCCATCAATTATGCAATCTTCCATTGATTCATGAGGGATGAGTAGTGGTGCAATAGGGTGAAGCCTAAAACCTTCTTTGATAATCATGTCTAAGTACTCTAATTTTTCCAAGTCTTTTTCTTCCACCATTCTATTCATTCCAACTACTTGTTCCAACTCCTTTTGTAAGTTCTTCATTACTTTTGGGTGCCTTAGAAGTTCAGAGAAAATCCAATCAATTGTTGTTGCTGACGTATCCATAGAAGCTATTAACAAGTCCTACATAGAAAGTAGCTTTATGTTAGTTTTTAATAGTGGTGGAATCAAATTTTTTATTAAGGAGTTTAAATACGAAAAAGAAGGATACATAAAATAAAAAAAAATTAATCATATAAAATAATATAATTTTCTAATAAAAGAGGTTTAAATGAACCTCCCAATCTTACCTGGTTCATCCCCTTTTAACAATATTCACATGTGTAATGATACACCATAAATGGATGAATTTTTTATTAATTAGGAGATCTATATTGATCTTTTAAATAAAATAGGTCATTATCTGTTAACATATAAAAATAATTATAATGGTGTAATTTTTTTTACACCAATTAAACTCTTTTATTTAAACGAAAAGCTAATAATCAAAAACACACTTTGAGAGTCTATTGAACCCAAGTTAGTGGCAGATCTAGAATTTTCGTTCAAAAGGTTCGAAAAATAAA
>CM040621.1:5913557-5936535 GCA_022817965.1 Solanum lycopersicoides | reverse complement strand
GTTATATTATCATCAATCTAAAGTAATTTTATAAATTTAAGAGATAATGCACAAGTACCTCCTCAACCTATGTCCGAAATTTCAGAGACACACTTATACTATACTAAGGTCCTATTACCCTCCTGAACTTATTTTATAAATAATTTTCTACCCTTTTTCATCCTACGTGGCACTATCTTGTGGGTCCAGCGTGTGTTGACATTTTTTTTCAAACTAGTGTCACGTATGTCGAAAATGGGTAGAAAATTATTTATAAAATAAGTTTAGGGAGTAATAGGACCTTAGTTTATAAAATAGTATAAGTGTGTCTTTAAGATTTCAGGCATAGATTGAGAGGGATACTGATGCATTTTCCTAAATTTAATATAATATAATATATGAGTAATTACATGGTTAAATAATAGTAATTATAGTAATCAGGTAATGGAAATAAAAGTACACAAATCAATTAATTAAAAGTTTGGTGTGCTTAGTTAGTTATCTATGAACTAATATTTGAATTTTATCAATAAATCGAGGAACTAAAAAGTGCTACTAACCGACCTTCAATATAAGAAGGCTTACGTAATTATTTTAAATTTAGAACTGCAAGTACATATTGATTTATACTTTTAAAATAAAATTTCTATATTTAAAAAATATATTATAATAAATCACATTTTAATAATTGATTAATTACTTCTAAGTCATTATCATCACTTCCTTCACATATGGAAAATAAACTAATGGACATTTCCCTAGGGAAGTTCCTTTGGTTTTAACGATTCGATCGAATAATTTAAATTCACACTAATAAGTCTATTATGGAATAAGTCAAACTTTTTCTATTTTAAAAATTTTCATTATCAGGATTTAAATGTTGAGGCCACTGTATATCTATTTTAGATCAAATTCGTATATTTTTCTAAAATATTTCACGTCATTAGTAAAGTATCTATCACCTTAATAATTATAATTAAAAGTGTTATTTTACCAATTGAAAACTTAAATATATTTTGACCTCTCCCACATAATTATTGGGTGGACACATTTTAGAGGCTTTGAGCATGAAATTAAAATTAAAAATAAAAATGTGGGTAACAATTATTTCCACTATTTTGATAATAATAATTAATAAAAAAGAAAAGGTAAAAGTAGGAAAGAAATGTGGGTAACACTTATTTCCATTATTTGATGTCCAATTTCTTTTATGTTATCCAAGATGACAAAATTGTGAGATGATCTAGAGAATTTGAAGGTGACCTAAAGTTATATGGTCAAAACGAATAATATCTTCATAATTAAGCTTAAAATATGATAGGTGATACCAGAGTGAATCCCACTCTAATTAGTATGGTACGCGATTTTAATGATTTTATTAATTTATTTTTGTAATGATTGTAAAGTTTGTCTTAGGCAAATCTCACATCGAATTGAGATAAGAAATCTAAGGATAATCTAAGGACAGATTTTAATGAAGTAAACACTTTTTGGATTCAAGTTAAGGGGTCAAAACATTTAATTGTACGAGTTGCTCTTCAAATGTGATGACCCCTAGCAATCGAATTTATGCTTCAGTGGGGAGTAAGAAACTGATTTCTCAACAAGATCATTTTTTCTGATTTCATGATCAGTAAATTCCCTTGAAAAATATTGGTGGTCGTGCATAAATTCTTGGGCAAATTGCAAAAATCACATACTTTTAAGGTAAAATTATAATCTATCCCTTAAAAGTTTATACAGTACAAGAAAAAAATAAATTACATAGAAATTTTTCTGGGAGTTAGTATGAAAATTTGCAGGAAAATATGTTTCCTGCGGATTCTCATACTAATTCTATGAAAATTCCCATGCAATTCACAGTTTTCGTGTAGTGATATTTACAGAAATCCCTTAAACGGATACAATAATATAAGTGCTGGTATTAAAAAGAGGGTCGGATACATTAATGGTCAAACAATCAAAGCGCTGATACATTAAAAGAGGGTCGGATACATGTGTTGATACATCAAAAAAAGGGCCGGATACATGTGTTGATACATCAAAAAGAGGGTCGAATGCATTAATGGAGGGTTCGGACTTCGGATACGTTAATGGCCAAAATCCAAAGCACTGATACATTAAAAAGAGGGTCAGATACATTAATGAAGGGTTCGGATACATTAATAACCAAAAATCAAAGCGCTGATACATTAAAAAGAGGGTCGGATACATACGTTGATACATTGAAAGGAGGGTCGGATACATTAATAGCATTTTTGACTTAAGAGAAAATGAGGGATTTTAAAACTTTGTAAAACTTATAGGGGATAATGGTAATAAGTAAACTAAAAGGTAGAATTTATGTAATTATTCCTAAATTCTTTAAAACTACGGGGCATAACTAGAATATTATGACACGAAATTATAAATTATTAAAATAACACCAAATACACATTTAAGGCTATATATATCGAGTTATAAACATACTTTTTAACAATAAATAATTTATAGCAGATTATTATCGAGTTATAGCATATCAATTAAAATTATATTTAATTAAAAGTAAGCTATAAGTAATTATTTAAGTACTAATTAACATGTTTAAATATTTATTTTTATTTTTACAGTTACCTTTTTTAAAACAAACTCTTTAAATTTTTAAACAGATTATAAGTATTAATAGCTTACATTTATCTTTTTTAAAATAAATAATAAATTAATATTAATAGAACAGTTATCTTTGAAATCAAAAACTAAATTAGAGATTTGATTTTAATCAACTTCCTACTTTACCGTTGCCCAATAATAACTCACCCGCATCACAGCCTATACACGATCACTATTCATCTTTCCCAACACGCCTCACTCATCACGCCTCACAGATCACTTTCTTCCCCAAACCCAGAACTCAAAGATCCACAATTACTCTTCCACAACACGATTCAACAATATTGTACGTTTTTAGAACCTTCATAAAGTATTTTCTGTTAAGTTCGTATATAATGTCGAAGAAAATTAGTGGAACACCCCGTAAAAGTCGAAGATTGGTTGAGGAGTCATCATCTGATGATTTTCATGTTCCTTCATTTAATATTTTGACTCAAACTCCACCGCACAAATCTACTCGAAAAGAGACGGGTAGATCTGTTAAATCGAAACTTCAAAAAAAAACAAAAAAAAACGAGGTAAAGGAAAGAGGGTCTCCAAAGAAAGGGAAGAAGAGGAAGGGAAAAGCTATTTGAACATCTTCAGAATCTGATTCTGACTTTGTTGATGAAATAAAAATAAAGAATAAAAAAATCAACAGAATTTGAACTTGGTCGATCAACAAAAACATTATCAAAAAAGGAGTCAGAGATATAAATTACAAAGAAAGCCAAAAAAGTTGTTAAGGTTAGTAAAACGATTAATTTAAAATTTGGTTAAAATATTATATGTTGGTGAGTTTAATTTTTGATTTTGTTTGACAATCGTATCTTGTATGAAATTTGTATGAGTTATGTATGGATTGATTTTTTAGTATTGTATATGTGTTTAATTTTTAATTTTGTTTGACATTGTATTTTATATGAATTTTCTATGAGTTATGTATGAATTATCTATGAATTGATTTTTTAGTTTTGTATGCGAACACTTTATGAGTTTCATAGTCACAATGTAGAATTTTGACAATTATAATATGTATTATCATTGTATAATTTATTTATGATTTTGATGTATGAATTGATGTATTAGTCCTGTATGAGTATTATTTTATAGTTTAAAAGTCACAGAATAGTTTTTTAACATTTGTAATATGTATTATATTGTATGAATTCTGTCTGGAGTGATGTATTAATTTGTATGACTTGTGTATAGATATTGTATGAATTGATATATACATTGATGTATTACTGTTGTATGATATGAAAGTACCTTAGAATTTCATTTCATGCTTTGTGTATGAATTGATTTGGTTGTTCATTTATATGACAGTGTTTGAATGCTGTTTGAATTGATATATCAAAGAATGAAGAGGGCGCAATAAGTGACAGTGAAGTTACGGGTACAGTTGCTAGCAAATATGGTGGACCTCGCACGTCAAAAGAACAAGTTTTGGACACCATCCTACTCCAAGAAAAAGAAAAGAAATTAGAAAAAGTTCATTGGACCCTTTACCTTCTTTTGGACTACATGCTTTTTTTAACTATTGAACGATTTATGTTTTTTTCCAGTTTTTTCTTCTTAATATGAATTACAGATTGGTTTATATGATTTATCAATGTTACCCTTATTCTGGATGAACTATGTATTAAGTCTGATTACTATGTTTATACACATGACACCATACTTTTGATTTCTTATCCTTCTAGTATGACAAATATCATACATTTTTTTATCCACATAGATTAACTTTTGTATAAACTATGTATGAAATATGTATGCATATTGTATGAAATATATTTTAACTTTGTATGAATTAGTTTAACAATACGAATATTCATGTACCAAAATATGTTAAAGATAATTTCTCCTTATGTATGAACATTGTATGAATTACGTATGACATATGTACTTTTATATATATGTAAGATATGTGAATTGATGTATGATTTATTGTATTTAGTACTGTATGAACCTATATATTGAATAAAATTACCAAAAATAAACTAATAAACTATAATAAATACTAATCTGATCACGAATTCCACCTTCCACTATATTTAATTAATATAGATACAATGTTTTCTTCAATTACTAAAAAAACGAAAATGCAATCTGCAAACAAGAGAGAGAAACACGATATTTGAAAAAAATAATAGATTTAAATGTGATTTCGTTTTATTAAAGCTTTTTAAGGAATCAAATCACAATTTAATTTGGTTTCAACTAAATTGAGCTTTTAAAGGTAACTAATTAATCTGATTTTTTTTAAGTTCCTTAATAGGCGCTAATAAGTTATTATATTTATTAAATGTAATTATTTTAAATAATGAAATATGATATTTTCTATTTAAAAACTGATTCGTTTTTTTTTTAAAACAAATGTTTTAAATTATTTAAAATCAACTTTTAATAATATGCTATAACTTGATATATTAAATGTTATATATTGAAAGACAAACTCTGATGCTATACCTTGAGAATATTACTATAAAAATGTTATATATCTGATTTTCACAAATAAATTCATACCCTTCAAAAAAATTATTTAATTTGAGAACCAAAAATTAAAAACCACTACCAAATTGGAACAAAAGTGCAAATGACCCGAAAAAAATCTCAAGGCCCAAAAGCTTTGGGGTCAAAGTGTACAATAATGTAGTTGGAAAAAAATAAACAACTTTATGGAATTAAAAATATATACTATAACATATCCCTTGACTAATCCTAAAAAATCATTATATAAAGCATAATGCTTGATTACGTATAATTAATGGTAAAATGCATGGAACTCAAACACCAGTGTAAATTATTCCACTATTTACGTGGTTTTTTTTTTCTTGTTTGATGTTTATAGTATGAATGAATATACATTTTCGAAGTTATACTTCTAATAGTTTAGGTATAATATTTAAATTTCAACTTTTCTCTGTTAAAAATATCAATTTTTAAAGATATATTGATTGCAAGCTTTTATTATAGAAAATACAAATGTGATATCAATGACGTATATATACAGGAAATTCGTAATAAATGATGTCTATGTCTAATATCGCATTACTATTTTGACTCATATTTTTCGAAGAGTGATTTTTTCTCTAATATATAACTCTCAAGACGATAATTTATACCATGTATATATATAAATATATAGTACTTTTTATTTCTACATTTAATTTAATATTATATGTATTTAGTAAAACTTTAAGGTGACTCTGCCTTTGCATGACACCAAAAGATTAACAAAATTAATAAAGCTTAATTAGGTATATATCCATCTCTATAGAATTTGAAGGGGCATAATTGTTAGGTGTGGGAAGGTTGACATTTTGGAAGAATAAAAGGACATTAATCGAACTACAAAAGATACGTATATTAAAAATTTAAAAATCTATCATATCTATCTATAAATCTTAAAAAAAGAGCTTATCAGTTACTAGAAAAGACAAAATTTAAAAAGAAAAAAGATCCTACTAGTAAAAAGCATAGGAGCTAAGTGGATATAATGTGTAGTTTATTGTTTCAAACACTATCAACTTTGCCAAAGCCATGTCTTTTCATTCTCATTAGTGGATGGAAATAATAAATAATAACCCGTTATTAATTTAAGTTATATATACTAATACTAGATAATCGTTTTGTTTATAATCTATTTTAAATTATCAAATTAATGTTATTAAATAGAATTATATGTTACTTTTTAAATGATTTAATTATAACTTTTAAAAATTATCAACGTATAAACTTTTAACTTTGATGATAATCTCATAATAGAAAGAATAATATATATGTGTATATTCTATCTCTCAAATTTCACTCTTAAGATTATATATATTGATATATGTTGTTTCTGTTGTTATTAGCAATTACTCTTTTGATACATAAATGTGTTTTTTAACTTGACCTTAATTGACTTTAGATGTGCATCAATAGACACTTAAGCTATTCAATAAACACCCACATCCTATGTGGCGTCATACGTGACAGTTCTGCGACTTGTATGACATCTTACATGTATTTTATATGTACATATTACGCGTGTGTCTACTTGTTTAATTTTTAGACAGTCAAGTATCTATTTGTTCATATTTAGAATTAATAAATATAGATACACATTGAAACCAAATTAAAAAAACGTATTTATCTTATTGCCTTTATTAATTGTAGTCATTTAGCAAAGGAAGGAAATAGTAGAAGAATTGTTTTACTAAAAAGTTGCATGGGATATGAAAAGCTTTTATATATATACACCAACTTGTCCATTTATTTGTTAGCTACGTGGCTTCTTTTTATTGCTATTTGAAAATATTAATGTAGTTATTACTTCTTTCAACTTTTTTTTTTTAATGATCCACCAAGGATTTTTTTATTTGATTATGTGGTATAACTAATTTAGTATAAGATTTTATATAAAATAATATAATATTTAACTAGTCATCATATAAGAAAAAATTGTCGTTGCATTGTTTAATGCATAGCGTTATTTAGACAGTGGTGTCAAATAATTTTTTATAAATATGTGGTAGTTATGATAAAATTTATACATAATTTTATTCTAAATAAATATGTATAATAAGAATACGTGTATTATATTAATGTGATGATTAATAAATTATTTAGACAAAAATGTTCTGGAGTATTGATATCTTCATTATTAATTATCACATAATAATTAATTTCTTTATTATTAATACATATGCCATATAATTATTTTTTATATTATAATATTCGCATAACTATTATGTATGCACTAGTTGAATCCTTTATTTTAAGAATCCGAAATTGATGATTAATTTTTCCCCATCCTAAAATAGTACAAAAAAAAGTTACATATAAATCATTGGAAAAAAACCTAATATAAAATTGACTTAATATCATAGAAAACATTATATTATATATTTGTGAAGTCTTCCATGTGATAGTACAAATTAAATACGACATACATATCTAACCTAAGTACCTAACCTAGCTAGCTAAATGCCTAAATTAAATAATTAATGGAGTTTTGCACTTCACTATTAATTACAATTTAAAATATAGTCACATAATGAAATAATTGCTTTGACTCATAGTAATTAATTACTAATCTGAAAGTTTTAATCCGTAAAAAAATAATCATTTTTATGTACTTTACTTTGTGAGTGCGCTATGATATTCTAACACGTTGAGATTATTGTAATGTTTTTATTTTAATTAAAATAATTGTTTTGTGATGTTTGAATTAATTTTGAGTTAATTAATTGTTCGAAGATTTTCCTTGCCTACATATTTTATTAATCAAATATTGTTCACCTTGGATACTTGATGTGCACTGAAAAACAAAAATACTTTGTAAGTGCATGAAGACGTTGACATCATATTTTGTAGTAATAATTTGAAAGTTATTTGTCATTTCATATACATTAATAACTAACTGTCATTTGACAACTATGATCTCAATATTATAAAATACATGTTGTCATTTTTCTTCTTGTGGTTAATTTTCATTTTCCTATATTTTTAATATAAAATTTAAAAATTTTGCAAACAAATTCATAAAGGTGTCGATGAATCAAAGTAAAGTTCTCATTATTTTCTTCTTCAAATATATTACTCTCTTCTATTTATTTTATTATGTGTCTTATCTGATTGAGTAGCTAGTATGTTTAAAAATATATATAAAAAAAATTACACTTGTAATCTTACTTACTAAACTAATTGAATGTATAATATTGGTTTTAAAAACTACACTTAAAAATCTTATATTCTTATATTAAAAATGACATTTTTAAAACGGACAAAAAAAGAAAGTAAAATTTAGGATATGATCTACCAGTTCACAAATATAGGAAGGTAGCCTGCCTGCTAACCAAACTGTCCATATTGGTGGTTAATAAGTGATGGTCTGATTCATTTATGTCAATTCGAACTTGGCGATTGAAAAGGAGGGAGAAATTAAATTTCTTTTTCCTTGTTTTTTAATTATTAATTAGAGTTACCCATTAAACAAGTCTAAAATTTCAATATCACGTCATTTGAAATTTCTCAATCATTTTCATGTATTTAATTTTACTATACTATTATTATTAAACGAAGACTTCAATGTTCTAAAGTAAGTCAATATATGATAACTTTTTCATTAATTAAATTCTTAATATTCCGTCGCGTAAACAAGTTTTCCTTCTCTAAAGTCATAACCCCACTAAGAAGAAAATAATTTTTTAAAAATAATGATTGGTGCAATTATTCATTTATTCGTCATTTGTTTATTAATTATACGAATAAGGGATAATAAAACATGCAATTATTTTATCCCACAGTTTGACTAATATTTTAATTCAGTATAAACAATCAGAATTATTTATATCACAATTATGATCTTATTTTTTTGCGTACTCCAAATGTGACAATATCGTGGTAAAACAATAAAATGGTATATTTTGACTCCTCCAAAGCTTATATGATGGGAAAGTGACACAAATTTCAACTTTAAGTTCTCTTATTACCATTATCTCCTATTAGTTTTATAAATTCCCAAAATTTCTCATTTTCTCGTATCACATTAATGTATCAACGCATTAAATGTATCTCGCACATCAGATTAATGTATCTCGTGGATCATATTAGTGTATCATGTATAAAATGTATAACAGATTAGTGTATCGTGTATAAAATATAATGTATATTACTTAACGGTTAATGTATCTCGCACATCAGATTTCGCTTATATTATTGTAACAGTTTGAGAAATTTCTGTAATTATAAACTTATAAGGGACAAATAATAATTTTACCTTAAAATATGTGATTTCTGTTCTTTGTCTTTTGTCTTTTAATTTTAAAAATGAAATGAAGGTTCAAAAAAATAATTTAAATTATCCATGCTTATCTAGTGCAATTTTATTCCTCACTTTTATACGGATTAACTTAATTCCTTGCATTTTTACAAATAAAAAAGATTCACTTGAAAGACAAGAATAATATCTTCATAATCTAGAAGCCTATAAATTCAACCAATTAAGCCACATAAAATCAAACACGTATTTCATATTGTAGTATCTTATAATATAATCAAAGTATACTTTTATTCACAAATACAAATGACCTCTCGACATTTAACTACTCAAATATACAGTCCTTCATTGGAATAACATATTTATTAATTTCAACCCCAGTTTTATTTATTTATTTATTTATTTAATTATCAAAATTTTATATAAAAATAATTTTTCCACGTATGAGTAGGTGTAAGTAATTAACGACAAAAAGTTTGCTTCCGTCACTAATCATCCCGCGAATTGACAACTAACGTTTAAATATTTTCTCCCACGTTCACGCGCCTATTATCTTCGTGTAATCCACGCTCTTAAATCATACTAATTTATTTAATATAATAAATAAGTTCTAATTTTAGTTCTTACTAAACTAATTTATCCTTGAATGTACACTTTTCATCCCTTGCTCGTAAATATTCACAAATTTATCATAATTATAACTATCATATGTACATTAAGCTTGTCTCGTCTCTCCATATTATGACGATAATATAATTCTAGATTTTTTTATTTATTTTGACATTGTCCTCGAATAATTGTCCAAACTCCAAAAGGCCAATTACATGGCACATGCGGCTATTTGTGTTCCCATTTTAAGGACCCTATGAACAATGACAAAATTGAGTGAGAGTGACTTGGAGAGCATATTTCCCATGGGGTGGGGGTAGGGGTGGAAAACCAAGAAAATAAAAATAAATTAAGGTCGATATAAAAATATTTATACAATCAGGTAACTTAAAATGTACTATAAACAAATAAGAATAATGATAATTTATATGATGTGAATCCTGTATACGCTTTCACTTGACTAATAATGAATGCTTTGTTTTTTGACGAATTTATACAATTAGATAGAATTTCTAATATTATGAATTAACAAACATATATATATATATATCTAATATTACGAATTAACAAACATATATATATATATATCTATTATTACGAATTAACAAACATATATATATATATATATATATATATATATATATATATATATATATATATACTAAGAATAAGAGCTTACGATAATTGCTTTTTATGCAAAATAAAAATAAAATAAAAACAAAAGAGATAATTGTTCTACCTGGCTAGTGATAAGGCCAATTGTCAAAAAGCAAATGGGCACATAATTACTCTATTTCTAATAATTCATAGATATATTTGATCTTTTATTTTAATTTCTCATTTCTCATTTCATATGGTATATTTAATTTAAAGTCTTTTGATAATTCAGATTCATATGACATAAAATATGCTACGATATAAGAGTACACTTTATCAAAACTTTTCCCCCCTAAAGCTCAAATACGAGACATTTAATTATAAATTATGGTGATGGGGCTATTATTCTTAGAAATCTTTTGATATGAGGTAGACGTTATAATGTATTCAAAAATAAAACATATGATCTGATTTTATACTATGATTAGTTAAAGATATTATACAATCCTAAGATTATTTATTTCATCATATATATTTTAGTGATGAGGATAGCGTGTTTTAAACAAAAATAACTAATATTATAGTTTTATAGTAGTGGGAATATGACAAGTTATCATCCTAAAATTCTAATCTTGATTGAGTGTAGGCACCCAATAATACATAAGCTAATACCACTAACATATTTCTATATTATATATCTGTATCTATGGATACCCATTACCCATTAACCCCCCTACCCCCACCCTACCCCCATATAGAATTATATATATATATAAATATAATGTATGTATATGTGCAAAATTATAATAAGTTGGGATGGTTGCACAGCCATGATTTTTTTTTTTTTTTTTGGTTATATCAAGAAGTGTAAATATTAGGATTTTTCTACCATTAATTTGATTCAAAATTGAATCTTGATAAGATTTTCTTTTATCTTCTTCTCACAAAATTGAATCCATTTGGGTTTTTTCAGTTGAGCTGAGATTTTGCTGTTTGGCCTTTAAAAGGTTTCATCTTTCTCTCTTTCTACTGTTTTTGTTTGGTTTATTTTTGGAAAAGAAAAAAAAAACTTATTTATCACTTAATTAAAGTCAAAAGGGCTTAAAGTTAAGTTAATTTGATTGTTTCTTCAAGTTTTATCCTTTTTCTTTGAAAAATTTGGGATTTTTTAAAAAAAATAAAATAATTCATGTGCTAATTGCAAAAGTTTTGAGCAAAAAAATAGTAAATTGATGATTGATTTGAGCATAGGTTGTTTAGGAGTTAGGAGTAAAGTCTGCGTACACCCTATGAGCTGACGACTTAGTAAGGTTATACTGGATATGTTGTTACTGTAATAACTTGATGATTGGTGTATATAGATATAATGTTTTGAGCCTTTAAAATGATTTTTTTTAAAAATCTTTTAATAGTTTTTAGCTTCTTGATTTGCTTATTGGTGTTTCCAAACCTTGATTGCTACATTAATTTTTGCCCCATTTAACGGTATGTATTTTTAGACTGTTGTTGGTATATGCTTAGTAATACAGATAGGTGAAAAAGGTTGTACAAGTTGTATGAAATAGCTTGAAATCTTGATTAAAATATCGAAAAGCTACTAGAATTTGATGCCTGCACTTTTTACTTGTACAAGAACTTGCTTGTTTATAGTCCTGTTGCAGCAATGTGTCGTAAAGATCATTAGGATAGCTTTCATTAAGGATCAGTCGATGTTATGATGATCAAATCCTGTTGAAATATGACATTAAGGGGAAAGTTCTAAGAAGTGGCGCGCGTGTGATAGATTATAAGGCGAATTCTTCATATTAGCTATAGTCGAGTGTAAATAACATGGATTTCGATAATGTAGTGTTTTGGTTATCGATCCATTGCCTCCAAATCTAGAGCTTAATGACTATGTTACGAGATGTGTCTTTCTCACAAGCCCTATTACAAAGTTGCTATTGTCAATTTGCGGAAAGTGTTAGCTACTTGTCTACATCAGTGCTAAATTGTGCCGGGAAAGCTAGATAAAGTTCATTTCATGTATCTTTTCTCATGCTTTATATTTATCGATGTGATTAGTCTTTGTTGCTTGTTGTCAATGATAGCTGACTTGTGTCTTTTAAATGTCAGTCCGTACAAATGAATTCTTCAACATACACTCAGTTTGTTGCCTCGAGAAGGATGGGCATATGTGAGCCGATCCATCAAATTGGCATGTGGGATGATTTCAATGCTAGTTGCCCGAGTACATCGGCAACCATGATTCTAGAAGTTGAGAAATGCCTAGAGGACCAGATACCGATTATGGATAAAAGATTAGACATTGAGGTATGATTCTTTTTTCCTTTTCTCTTCTCAATCTCTTTCGATCACCCGTGTTTCAGCTTTATTTATAAAGAAAGAAAAAAGAATTTTCTCTGTTTTAGTTATGCAGCAGATTGTACTGATCAATATAGTTAACGTGTCTAGACAGAAGATACTTCGCATGGAACAGTAGGGACTTCTAATAGATATGAAGCGGAACCAAGTAAACCCATCGAGAAGGTAAAGATGTGTTCTGTTCTTATAATCTCGTATCTTAAAAGAGCGTTTTTTTTGTTACGCCCTTCTCATGAATCTAAAAGTCTTTTGGCATGTGGTGTTTAGAGTTGATTGATTCATAGTTTCGACTGTTTAGTTCCCGTTTAGCAAAAACAGAATTAGGCCACCTACACATTTTAAAGTTTCTTGGAGCTGTAGTCTCTGATTTTTCAAATAATTAACGGTTCCTCACATGGTTATATAGGTTTTAAGCTGTGATCTTTGAGGTTTCGACATTCAGGATTTAGATGCCCACATTTACGGAGTACTTCCCATGTGAATTGTTTGTGGAGAAAATTGAGCAATGAGGCAGGAAGCAAGCAGGGAGCGTGGTCCCTAGTCTTGGTTTCCCGAGCCTGATTCTCTATGGCATGGATGTCTTTAATTGGACGGATACAAATATATAGAAAGTGTGCATTTGAGGGTAACGTAATGGAAATGTATCAGGACTGGAATCTTGGGGTGATGGTTTGACTAGACCAATTAGTTAATCCTAACTGTTGTAAAAGGTCTCATTAGTTTAACGAAAGACAAACATGTAAAATAATCGTAGAAGAAATAAACAGGAGTGGTACGGGAGACAGATTAGATGCGACTGCATGACTTCTGTATCGGAGGTTCTTTAATTTCATTGACATGTCGACAAATATCTCCGATGTACATTTTCTGGCTTCTTGTTTCCAAGCAAGAGCTTTTGTTTATATCTTCTGTCTATTTTCTCAAGGTTCTTGTTCCTTTTTTTTATTATTCTTTTGTCGGAAATGAGAAGTCAAAAGTATAAAATTTCTGTTGCAGTAAAATTTATGTCCAAGCCTGATATGCAGGTACTTAGACGTCTTGCTCAAAACCGTGAGGCTGCTCGTAAAAGCCGTTTGCGGAAGAAGGTATTCCTTGAGTTTTTCTAATTTTAGTATGCAACATTATATTCCTAACCAAACGTACTCTTCCTTATCGAACCACACGATTTGATGTTCTGATCAAGTCACTAATTTTCCGAGTTTACATTCTGTCACTTAGGCCTATGTTCAGCAGTTAGAAAATAGTAAATTGAAGCTGATTCAATTGGAACAAGAACTAGATAAGGCCAGAAAACAGGTAAAGGGACAATTTCTGTATTTTTTTTTAATTTTATGAAGCTGAAATTTTGATCCTTTTTCGGTGATTAATGCCACAACGTTTTACATTTTAGGATGAGAACGAAATCTAACACATTGACAAACATTTTGCTACAGGGTCTGTATGTAGGTGCTGGTTTAGATGCTAGCCAGCTAAGTTACTCTGGAACTGCTAGCTCAGGTTTGTCGGTTCACACCGTGTTATCAACTTGTCTTGTACTTAATCAAATTTCATGCTTGAATCTGTCGTAGCGATTGAATTATGCGGATGCAATTTAGTCAGATTAAATATAAAAATGATAACATTGTTTTGCTTTATCTGTAAATTAGACTTACAGACTAGAGAACCTATAGAAATGAATTTGGTTCTTACGGGATTATTTTACTGTGTACGATAGACCCTTGAGGTCCGGTCCTTCCCCGGACCCCTCGCATATTCAGAGCTTAGTGCATCGAGCTACCTTTTTTATTCATCCTATTTGTTCTACTTATCAAGTTCTTCATGTTGCTTGGACACTCCTGAAATGCTATCGCACGTGTGTCAGCTCCTCCAGATATGCGGTCTCACACACCTGGTGACCTTCTTGAAGAATCCGAGCAACATAGCAGTTGTGATCACACTGATAATCATTAGTTAAATGTGTGTTAGATAAGACCAAAGCCAGAGCAATTTCCTCTCTTTGATTTCTCTAACTTCTCGAATCCACAGGAACTGCTGTATTTGATACGGAGTATGGTCAGTGGGTGGAAGAGCAAAATAGACAAACAAATGATTTAAGGAATGCTCTGCATCATTCTCAAATTAGTGAAGCGGAATTACGCATTATCGTTGATGGTTGCATGAACCACTACTTTGAGCTCTTCCGCGTTAAGGCTACGGCTGCTAAAGCTGATGTCCTATATATCATGTCTGGCATGTGGAAGACATCAGCAGAACGCTTTTTTATGTGGATTGGGGGGTTTCGACCATCCGAGCTTCTAAAGGTAATAAACGCTTCAGTACATTATTCAAAAGAAAAAGGAATTCTTTACACAGATATTATACATTTACCGGTTTAAGCGGTTGTATGGACAACTATATAGGTTAATCATTCCAATATTTATCTAAGTGCATCTAATATTTGAGGATATTTATGTTAAAACTTAGTATCCATTGCTAGGATATGTCGAGAAAACGTTTGTATCATTGACGTCAAACATATGATGTTTCTCTCCTTAAACTTAATTAATCATCTTGTTCTTCAATGTTTTCGATTAAGAAAGGTGCTTATACAAGTTTTTTTTTACAGGTTCTCACACCACATCTTGAGCTCTTGACAGAACAACAACTCCGGGAGGTTTGTAATCTCAGGCAATCGTGTCAGCAAGCAGAAGATGCCTTATCACAAGGAATGGTTAAACTTCATCAGATTCTCGCTGAGGCTGTTGCAGCTGGTCAATTAGGTGAAGGGAATTACTCTCTTCCGCAGATGGGGCCTGCCATCGAGAAGTTGGAAGCTCTTGTTAGGTTCGTAAATCAGGTAGTATCGCATATTGGATTTTCTTTCCTTTCAATAGATGTTCTATCTTTCAAAGTGATATCTATAAACTTCATGTCGTATGCACCCGTAATAGATTGCGAGTATACTCAACTCTGAGAGTCAATTTGTGCTGAAATGAGGAAATGATTAGATTTTTTTGATTTTTTACGGAAAGGGAAAATGGGGGAGCTAGGGAATTACAACTTAGAGAGCCGAACCCTCACCAACAAGTTAAAAGTTCAGGTAACCAACCAACAAAGCTACTAAGATACTCGAGGGAATGATTAGGTAGCATTATTTCTGCTTAAATTCGTTCGTTTGGTGTAAGCAAGGTAAGTTTTTCACGAGTGGAGAGTAGTGACTAAGGCGGAGTGGTGAATTAGTCAAGTCATTTATGTTTGGTAAGTCTGTGATGTGGATATTCGAGTCGTTGTCCTGACTTGTCTCTTTTCCCTCTGGAAACAGGCAGATCATCTCCGCCAAGAAACACTTCAACAGATGTCCCGCATCCTGAATACGCACCAAGCAGCTCAGGGCTTACTTGCCTTGGGGGAGTACTTTGAACGGCTTCGTGTTTTAAGCTCACACTGGGCTACTCGTCTTCATGAGCCGGCCTAATGAAGCCATAGAAGATCCATTGATACACCATTCGACGAGTTTTGCCTTCAGAAATTATACTATGTTAGCTAAAATTTAGCTCTTGTTTATGTCAATAAAGCTCTCAATATGAATATAGGACGTGATATATATACTAGCTGTACAAAGGGTCTCCAAGAGTCTATTGTGGCTTATGTTTCCGAGCAACTTTTGAACGCGTTGGAGATGAGAAATTGATATGTATATAACATAAGTCGAGCAATGGCATGACTAATATCATGTTGTGATTTCTCGCGAGAATGTTTTTTCGAAGATTTGCATCTAAATATTTACTTTTACAGGTTTTGGTTCGCAATAGTGTTGCTATCCAGGATTTGAACTTAATGAGTTCAACCTAGCAACGAACTCACACTAGTAAAATTATGGATTTAGATCTAACGTTTGTTGAGATTTTTAGTAGGTTTTTACGTATACATATATGTACTATGTGCATTTCACTTCAAGTTTTTGATATTGGACACAACTTACTTAACAAGAAGTTAATCTTGATGATCCATTAAATTTAGCTAAAATATAATCATCGTGATCATTCTAACTTACTTCTCATTTTGTTTTACTTATTATTAATATAATCATATAGTATCATTTTTTATCTTATCTTTTCATAATAACTTTACCTCTTACCCTATTTTTTCTTGTAGTTTATCATTCAAATTTTATGGTTGGAGACAGGGGCGTAGCCATGTACATGTGAGGTATCCAATTGGACACCCTTCGTGGGAAAAATATCGTATATACATGTAAAATAATACACAAAGTGATTAAATAACATATTTTGAACACCCTTTGATGGATTCCAGACACATTGAATGAGCAAGTGCTTGCGTGTTCAAATCTCACTAGCAACAATTTGTTTTCCCTTTTTGAAAAGAACTTTTGTTGTGCAATTTCTGACAACCCTTGTATTGGAATTCTGACCCCCAAAATTTGCCTAAGGAATAGGTTTAATCTATATGTTCCTTTGCAGATTACAACAGTTACGTTTTGTGAAGCAAATAAAATAATGACACAATATTTTATCGCGGAAAATTTCAACTCACAAGGGTAAAAATCACGACCTACACCTCTGTAGGATTTAACTCCACTTCATTAAACTTTGAACATCAACAACAGATTACAAGCATATGTAACCTAAGGAATTATAAATTCTAATTCCAAGCTAAGAAATTATAAACTCTAATTCCTAGCTACCCAAGACAAAAAAAATCCGGTTTAGGTCTTCTACCGTCCGTCAAGTTTCTCAAACTTGTTAGACGAATCCTACACACACAGTCGATTGTAATCAAAACTCTTAATTACAATCTTACAACTTTTTCCTCACAAATTGGCAACACTATCAAGTAACTCTCAAAACTCTCTCAAACCTCTTGATCGTGTTTTGATCTTCTCTCTATGTAAGTGCGCAATTCTTCTCAAGCTAAACTATTGCCCTATTTATAGATTTGGACTTGAATCCAGAACCCATTTCAACTAGAAATGCTACTTCATGTAGGACTCCTCTTTTGTGTGAAACTCCTAGTTCAACTCGAACTTGTCTTCGCCGCATCTTCAACTTCTTGTCTGAATCAACTTTGTCTTTGCCTCTACAAAACCTTGTTAAGTTCAACTTGAATTCTTTATCACTATTTGTCTTTGCCGCAACCGCTTCTTCAAATCTATTTCAACTTATGTCGCCTCAAGTTTTCCTTAAATAAGTTGCCAGGAAAACTTACACTTATTTTTCCTTAATTAAATAAGAAAACCTTCCACAAAATTTCCTTAATTAAATAAGAAAACCTTCCACAAAACTTTTCTTAATTAAATAAGAAAACATTATTGATCGCTAATTTCTTTTTCAACTTGGTTGCGAACTACATTATAAAAGGAAACTTTCTGTACTGGTTGCTTGTCGAAAGAGCAATACTTTCACAGCTTTATATCTTCTAATTCGCGTAATTGATGTTCTCCTTATCTAAGTCGGATTCGATCTGCAAGGAACACGTCACACAACCTGTTTCTTTCATCTGTTCCTGTATTTGTCGATTATCAAAATCTTTCTCATTCTAACACCTTGTAAAATTCGTAGCTCCACCACTAATTTGAGATAAAAGAGTC
This sequence comes from Solanum lycopersicoides, assembly GCA_022817965.1. NCBI lineage: Eukaryota > Viridiplantae > Streptophyta > Magnoliopsida > Solanales > Solanaceae > Solanum > Solanum lycopersicoides. Next base: position 5,918,002 of record CM040621.1, on the reverse strand, counting down.
TTTTTTTTTTTATATAGAAGAACAGAAGTGCATTACACAAATATATATTGTGAAAAAATACATTTAAATCCGTACGCACCCACAAAAGCTTTTAAATATATGAATTCGCTAAGCACCTGCAAAAGCTCTAACCCGCCCCGCTCTACCAAGACTCATATAAACTATACATGCAATCGATAAGTAGGAATAGCCATTAAATGTTTGGCTCTAGATACAACTAAACAAATTTTCAGTCATGTCTAAGTCATTTGGCATCATATCATTTGGTAGCTCCCAATCAAAACAATGAACCAATTGTGCTATTACCAAGCGAACGACTATGAGCCCTAACTGTAATCCAGGGCAACTTCTTCTTCCAGAGCTAAATGGTAAAAGTTGAAAATCACGTCCACGAAGATCAATATCACTTCCAACAAATCTTTCGGGCATAAATTTCTCAGATTCGGGCCAAACATCTGAATCTCTTCCGATTGCCCAAGTATTTACTAGAATTCTTGAACCTCTAGGTATATTAAAGCCATCAATTATGCAATCTTCCATTGATTCATGAGGGATGAGTAGTGGTGCAATAGGGTGAAGCCTAAAGCCTTCTTTGATAATCATGTCTAAGTACTCTAATTTTTCCAAGTCTTTTTCTTCCACCATTCTATTCATTCCAACTACTTGTTCCAACTTCTTTTGTAATTTCTTCATTACTTTTGGGTGCCTTAGAAGTTCAGAGAAAATCCAATCAATTGATGTTGCTGAGGTGTCTGTAGAAGCTATTAACAAGTCCTGCAATAGTAGCAGAGTCAGAATTTTTATTAATTCTCTTCTAAGACTCAAATCAGATATTTTTACTATCAAGACACCTAAGCATAGCAATCCTAAATACTCTCTCCGTTTCACAAAGAATGACTTGGTTTGACTTGACACGAAATTTATGTAAATAAAGAAGACTTTTGAATCTTGTGGTCCTAAATTAAAGTTATGTCAAATGTACAAAATTGCCCTTTAATCTTGTGGCATTAAACATGCCACGTGGAAAACTAAACTTAAATTGTTACCCAAAAAAAAAGAGGTCATTTTTTTTAAACAGACTAAAAAGGAAAGAAAGTCATTTTTTTTTAAACGGAGGGAGTAGATGTGAGAGTAAATTACTAAGCTATAATAAGTAAAAAGTATTCCGCTAGTAAGTACTTGCTATAATAAGTAAAAGTGTCGTGCTAGTAAAAATTTTCTAACTCTATTCGTATTATGATGAATAAAAGGACTATAAACTATAACATAGTAAAATATATTCCATTAAAATTACCAATAGAATAGCTTTGACGTGACGACGATCAAACTCAAATTCAGCTTCACCAGATTGCATGATATTCATCATAGTATCAACAATATCCTTAGTTTGTTTCTCCTCTTTGGAATTTTGAACATGTTCATCAATAACTCTCTCTAAAAATTCATCAAATACCTTTGCCAATTTCTTCATACGAGGAATTAATCGTTGAAAATCAAACTTATCTAGAAAAGGAAAAAACTCACCAATATTTGGTGTTGCTCCTATAATCAAAGCCTCTTGAATAACATCTTTAAAACCCCTTTCATTAAATTCATCATCCATATATTTTTTTCCAAATATCATTAAACATGACATATTAGCACTTAATAAAGCAAGATTAGCACTAATATCAACTTCATCATGACTAGAAGCTGCCCGATTGATAAAAGTCACAAAATTTGTAACTTGTTGTTTTCTCATTTCTTGAAATGATTTTATCTTGAGTGGACTAAGCAATTCTAACGTGCATAATTTTCGCATATTTCTCCAATAAGGTCCATATTTTGCAAATGTTAAATTTCTCTGATTATACGCGACGATTTGCATAGCTCTATTATTTGGTCTACTAGCAAAAATAAGATCATGATTTTTCAAGAATTGTTCAGCAGCATGAGGAGATGAAACAACAATTATAGGAATAACACCAAATTTCATACTCATTATTGGACCATATATTTTGGCTGTTTTATAAAGATCTTGGTGGATATTTTTGCCAATCATATGGAGATTACCTATAATTGGAAGACCTTTTGGACCAGGAGGGAGTTTTTTCTTCTTTTTTATGAATTTGTTGTGTAATTCTCGAAGAATAATGTATAATATTGCAAGTAGTGCAAGAAATTGTAAGAATATTGAAGCCATGAGATATATAAATTAATTAATTGTGTGTGTTTTTGCTTCCTAACTTGCAAATATCTATATACAAGTTGGCTTATTGTGTGTGTTGTAATATCAACCATATAAATGAAACTATTAATAGAGATTGCAATAGGGTGGGGCAAAAATAGAAAAAATATGGTTAATGTGGATTTGTCCAACCTGGCCCCATATGCTATCCCTAACTATGAGAGAGAAAAAAAATACTCCCTCCGTTTCAAAAAAAATATCTCTATTTTTTTTTAGTTTATTTAAAAAAGAATGACTTATTTTCTTTATTGGCAACACTTTAACTTTAACTTTCCAAATGACATGTTTAACATCACAAGATCAAAGAACATTTTGGTACATTTGACATAACTTTAATTTAAAATCACAAGATTAAAAAGTCTTCTTTCTTTTCTTAAATCCGTTTCAAGTCAAACTAGACCTCATTTTTAAAACGTAGGCAATATTATAAAAGGAAAACAAAATTTGGCCAGAAAAATTGATCAGAATTTGGCTAGAATAGGATTTTTTTCTCCCTTTACTTTTAAAAATATTTTTACCCTTTTATCTTTAATATCTTTTATTAAAAAATGAAAAAAAGATTGATTTATTCTTTTTTTAAAAAAAGTTTTAAAAATTTTCTTGCCAAATTTTCTGGCCATTTAACACTATTCAATATAAAAGATATATATTTGACGTTTGGACAATAATAGTCTAATTTGAAGCTAACAAAAAAACAGAAAAAAAGTTCTTAAAATAGGAATTCAAAATGAGTGTTTGGATTTTAGAATTTTGTTTGGGACATAGAACTTCATTTGAAAATTTAAAATTTAGTTAATAAAGGAAGTTTAAGGATTTAAAAATATGATTACAAACATCGTTTGATTGTTGATTAAGAAGGGAGTTATTCATACATAATATTGCAACAACTAGTATAATAGTACCATATTTGATAGTCTTTAAAAATAATTTAAAAAAATAACGTATCGGCAAAATCTAATCCTTATAGGACATGTGGTTCAAAGTTCACAAAGGAATATCTCACAAAAGATTTTTTTTTGGGTCCAACATATGCTATTTCTGTTTTAATTTATATATCATAGATATAATTTTGAGTTAATCATTATTTCATAGATATTTTAAATATTTAAGTTTTGAATATTACAATTTATACACCTTCTAGTTACTTAGGTCTCATTTATTTGCACTTAATGGAGGTCTGAATCTTAATCATTTAGATTCAGTCTATTGAGTACGTTTGATTTTTAGGTCTGAATCTGAATTCAGTCCATTAAGTTCATTTGTTTTGTTTTTAGAAAAATCTCTTAATAGGTCTGAACGAATCAGATCTGTAGGAAACTTTTAACCTCATTCAGACTCATATAATAAGTTATCAAATAATAAAGGGCAACTTTCACATATAGCAAACAAAATTTCATATTTATATACTATAGCAAAATTTGCATAATTGCGCTCCATAGCAAACATATAACTGTATAATTCGCTATACATGTACAATTGTATAATTCGCTGGCCTAAATTGTATAATTCGCTGGCCTCGCTATACATATACAATTGTATGATTTGCTGGCCTAAATTGTGTAATTCGCTGACCTATTTCGCTGCAATTGTATAATTCGCTGGCCTATTTCGCTGCAATTGTATAATGCGCAATTGTATAATTCACTGCCTGTTTCGCTGCAATATCTATATAAAATTTGCTTCGCATACAATTGAATCGAAGTAAACTATTTGTATATTGTATAATTATAAGTGTATAGGAAAAAGATATATGTTTTTCTCTCGCTTTATACAAAAACAGAAACACAATTTATACACTTCTGTTGTATAAAGCGAGAGAAAATTTTATTTCACTGCAATTGTATAATTCACAATTGTATAATTCGTTGGCCTTTTTCGCTGCAATATTTGTATAAAATTTGCATTTGTCTACAATTGAATCGAAGTAAAATATTTGTAAATTATATAATTAAGTGTATATCACGAAGATATATGTTTTTGCATGTGTATATACAATTTTCTCTCGCTTTATACAAAACAGAAACACAATTTATACACTTCTGTGTATAAAGCGAGAGAGGCGAGCAGAGGGAGAGTGGCGAGCGAGAATGAGAGAGTGATGAGCGAGACTTTCGGGAGAGAGGCGACTGGCAAACTTTGGCAAACGTTTGCTATGGAGCACAATTAAATCAAACCGTAGCTACTTAATTTATTTTAGGTTATTAGTTTGCTATTATAT